>JANAVB010036402.1:0-40000 GCA_029216955.1 Iris pallida
AATAATAATAGGTATGCTAATAAACTGATAATACTAATCATAAGCTAATACTGTAATACTAATTTTCATAACTGTATTAGTAATAATAATAATAATAATAATAATAATATAATAATAAAGCATTAAATATGAGGTTAGCAAAAATAATACAATATAACAAAAATAAAAAATGGTAATAATAATATTAGTAATAATATTAATAATCCTATAATAATAATATAAATTATTTCAGTTAACATATAAAAAACAAGTGAATAAAGAATAAAAGTAAAATAAAATAATAAATAATAATAATAAAGAAAAATAATAAAATATGATACTCTTCTCCTCGAGAGAGGAAGAACCTCTGTAGCAAAGCAAAAATAAAGGGAATCATTTCATTAACCGAGAGGAGAATAGGAGTTGAGAGAGAGAGGGGCGACGAGTAGAGAGGAAGAAGGAGTCGGAGAAGAAGGGGGAAAGGCTCGAGCGGAAGAGTGCTGGATCGGTACCGGGCGGCGCACGCGGAGATCAGCGGGGAGACTGGACTGCTAGGGATGGCTCGGCCGGGCTCGGCTGGGCGGAGGGTAGCGGCCACACGCGCGGGGCGACGTTCGGCGGGTGGTCTCGTAGGAGCGGCGGAGAGGAAAGGAGGCGAAGGGGAGAAGCGGTGACGGCGATGGTGTCGGGAGGCGTCGAGCTGGAGGTGGCAAAGACGGGTTTCAGGGGAGACGTGCAAGGCTGCTCAGGTGGAGCGCCGATTGTAGCAGCGGGGATGACCGAACGAGCGGGAGCGGAGGCTGAGCGCACGGCCAGGGGTCGGTGGTGGAGAAAAGGGCAGAGGCTCGGGGTGACCGGCCGTGCACTGGGCGCTGGGCTAGGTCGACGTCGGTGTGCAAGGACGGTCCGGTCGTGGCGCGATGGGGGCACCTTCGCTGGATGGAGGTGAGTATATCTGTGGTGGTGGTTTTTAATTTGGGTTTTGCTTGGTCATTGGGTTTGGAGTCGCCGATGGTGGCGGATGGTGGTGGCCGGACGGCTGGGCGTGGGTTTGCTGGTTGTGTTATGGATTGGCGGTGGTGGAGCGGCTGCTTGGTGGCGTGTTGTTGGTTCGGATCTGGGGGTTCGGCCAGTGGCCGAAGGCGAGGTCACTCTGGCCTGATCGCGGTGGCGGGGTCGAGAGGTTTTCGTAGGGACCTTGGCGGAGTTGGACGTGATGGTGGTTATGTGTCGTAGAGGTTAGAGTGGTCAGGGATGGTGGATGCAGGGAACCGAAGATGGCCAGGTTGGGAGGCTTCAGGCCGGAGTTGGGAGGCGCGGATAGTTGTGCAGATCGGGGTAATGGGAACGGCTGATACGGAGGTTAGGGATTAGGATTTGTTGTTGGTTATCCTGCGAGACATAGCCTTGGGGTCGAGTTCGTGTCCGGCGTGTGGACATGAAGAAGATGAAATGTAATGTAATATAAATAGTAGAAGGGAAAAATAGGGACACAGTCACGATACACGCACGATGAGATGTTGGTCACGGACACGATGCACTTATTTTTGGTTGTGGAATTTGTGGAAGATGATTTGTGGAGAAAATAATATGGAGGAGTACCTGCCTATTTATATGATTTGGCAATTCCCAGTTGGATAAGGATAAGAAATTTAAATCCCCTTTTAGATAATTCAATCTATAATTTAATTTAATTCAATAAATCCAAATACAAATCAAATCCAATTTAAATCTAATTAAATTCTATCCCTTTAGTTTAAAATCAAATCAAATAATTCAAATTTCAATTACATATATTAATTTAACCATAAATTCAAATCAAGATTTAATTTGCCACAATAATTTAAAATATGTTTTCCAAAAATACTATAATAATAATTTCAAAAATATATTATCATTTAGAAATAAAAATATTTATGAAATATATATGTAATCACAAATAATGCATACATGATTATGCTTTTCCTAGTATACAATAAAATATTATTTATGATTAATAACTGCTAAAAACAAAAGGCTTTTTATAGCAAGAATAATAATTATATATAATATTTTGAAAGTGTATAATAAAATAAAAAATATTTTTCTAAAATATTTATGCTCGCACATATTCGCACTCGACGAGCAAGAAATATAAAATTTCGTGCGCGACGTACAATACGACTACGCGACGTACAATACAAAATTTTAAATCAGTACCAAATTTAATAAAAAAATAGTAGAAATTTAGGTGTTTTACAGGCGTCATTCGTTTCGGCGTACGGAGAAAGCTTAGTCCTAGGTATATAGGGCCATTCGACATTCTAGAGCAAGTAGGTGATGTGTCCTATCATCTCGCTCTTTCGTCGTCGTATTGCGTGAGGTGTATGATATCTTCCATGTATCCCAACTACGACGGTATATTCTGGACCTGAGCCACTATTCTGGATCATTCAGAATTGGTTGTTGGTACCAACCTTTCGTATGAGGAGAGGCCCGTATCCATATTGGACCAAAGAGAGAAGATACTCAAGAACAAGACTATCAAGTTAGTCTGTGTTGCTTGGGGTCATCACTCTTTGGGTGAGTCAACATGGGAGCGTGAGGATGATATCCGATCGCGATATCCCGACCTGTTTGGCTCGTGAGGTATAATGTCTTCCTTATGCCTCATGCCTTCGATTCCTTGCTTGCATGATTGATTGTTTGATTGATTGCTTAAGTTATATCTTGCATGTGATTAGTGTAGCAGCTTGACCTCTCTAGACTCTTAATTAAATTCCGAGAACGAAATTCTTTTAAGGTGGGTAGAGTTGTAATGCCCGTAGTTCGTATTACATATTTTGGTATACGTGTACGTATTTTGACACATATTGCATGTCTTATTGTACTATTTATTTTGGCATTTTAATTTCTTGGTTCAGCTTGGTTTGGTTTTGCATGTGGACCGACCCCACCTACCAACCACTCTCTTCCTTTATAAGCCACCAACCCCTTTCTCTCTCCTCATTCACTTCTTTATTACTTCTTCTTCCTCCATTAACTCTCTCCACCTACCAAGAGAGTCTTAGACAAGTGTAACTTGCTTCATGGAGGAACTAAATTTTTGTTGTTCCATTTTTATTCTCACGAGATTCTAAGACACTTTAGTACTTAGCATATTTAATTTCTATGGTTCATTTCATATAGATCTAAGCTTGTTGCATTTATGGATTCTTGGGTTTTCGATCTATTAAGCTTCATTATTTTCAAGTTTTGATGGTTCCATGTTGGAGAGAATTTCTTTCTGCCCCATTTTGACTTATGGAAGTCCGGATTCTGACCTTAGATGAAGGATTATTGGAGCTTGGAAGCCATGGCTTTCATGGTTCTTCTTCTCGAAAAAGTTGGAGAAGAAGAACAGTGCTTAGCCGCATGAGCCTGCTTCCCTACTGCCGCATGGCTTCGGTTGACCTTAGCCGCATGGCTTTGGTTCCCCGAGCAGCATGAGCCTGCTTCCCCACTGCCGCATGGCTTTGGTTCCCCGAGCCGCATGAGCCTGCTTCTCCACTGTCTCATGGCTTCGGTTGGCCTTAACCGCATGGCTATGGTTCCCCGAGCCGCATAAGCCTGCTTCCCCACTGCCCTATGGCTTCGGTTGGCCTTAGCCGCATGGCTTTGGTTTCCCGAGCAGCATGAGCCTGCTTTCCCACTGCCGTATGGCTTCGGTTGGCCTTAGCCGCATGGCTTTGGTTCCCCGAGCCGCATGAGCCTGCTTCTCCACTTCCGCATGGCTTCGGTTGGCCTTAGCCGCATGGCTTTGTTTCCCCGAGCCGCATGAGCCTGCTTTCCAACTGCCGCATGGCTTCGGTTGGCCTTAGCCACATGGCTTTGGTTTCCCGAGCCGCATGAGCTTGTTTCCTCCACTGCCGTATATGCCCGTTCCCCCACTGTCGCATATATTCGTTCCCTATGGCCGCATGACCCTCATTCAACCCTGGCCGCATGAAACCCTCATCTATTGTCGCATGACTCTCATCCACCTTACCGTATGAGCCTGTTTTTCCCGGAGAGCTTGTTACCTGAGCCGCATGAGACCCCCATCCCTTGTCGCGTGGCTGCTTGCCGCATGGCTCTTTCCGTAGCCCTTGCATATTTCTACTATTTTGATAGTTACATTTATGCTTATGTCTCACGACCCTCTGTGTAACTTGGGTCCCTTGATAGAATGCTTGTGCTATGTAAATTAGGCACATGATCTATGAACACGATAGTGACCCATCGTGGTGCACTCTTGACAAGTAACATGACATGATGGTGGCCCATCGTGGCACACTCTTGATAAGTAAACCTGACATGATATACCTCGATATGCTATTGCGACGGCTAGCATGACAATACAAGAATGAATGGCCTGGACACCGTAGGCGATTGTGTTGTACAAATGAACCAGTATTGTCTTGCATCTTGTCTAGGACGGGGACCCCTGAATACCACGGTCAGGGGTACCTACTGAAATTGACTAAGGCTAATAACTAGAATAATCTAGTAGTCATGAAGAGATTTCCCAGCTACAGGCAATCCCGTTATCTGGGCGCGCAAGTGGACTTGTATCCTGCCGATGAGTAGGGCACATTTCCAGCACACTGTCATGTGTTGCACCCTTATGAACGGATATTCGACCTGGATAACCTGGATGGTCTGCAGGGCTTGTGGTTGTTGGAACATCTCCTTGCATCTTGCTAGTAACTAGGCCTGTGATAACCCTAGCTAGTTAAAGTATCAAGCCGTACTTATTGCTTGGCCGTGATTGATTGGATGGAGTCTAACTCTGTCTAGTCTTGTCATGATCCTGTACAAGGTTATTACATGACCTGATTGCTTGTGCTTTACTTTATTGATAAATGGTGGAAACCAAGTTCCGTTCAGACGAATGGTTACAACCCCGGTCCTTGTTTGGTTTAAGGATTGTAACTCGGTTATCTAAATAGTCTCATGGTTATCTCATCGTATATCGTCATATTTTTCTATATTTCTAGTCTTTTATTATATAATTATGTTTTGTGCTAATTGCTGGTTTTAGTACTTAAGTGAAGCCTACTTTGTGGCACTTGCTCTTCTGGGATCTGACCCAGCTGGTTTTGCATGGCCAGATACCGAAGCAGCTCCATAGGATCTCCCTACCTTCCAGCCAGATGGTGACCACCAGACGTAACCCTGGCAACGAGTGGGTTTTATTTTTGCTCTCCCACTCTATTGTAAAATATTATTTTGAGACGTTTAGCCGACGAGCACGTGTTAGCTCGGTTGCACTTTACTTACTGTCTGACTACGGGCTGTAGCATGATTAACAAATCCTAGGGTTGATCATGTATGACTGAAACTCTTGCTAGTCTTCATATTTTGTATGACTAGCTTCATGATCATCCAAATATGTAATGTATGGGACACCTTACTATTGTATATTTGGTGCTCTAACATCTTGTAACGGCTATTACTTGCTTGAGATTGAGACAATAGGCTTGTTCATGACCATAAGAGACTAATGGCTTGTAGTTAAACCCTCATGTATCTAGACAGCCGTGACCGTATAGCGAGGTGGATTCCATTTCAATATACGTAGCTGGCTATGTATGCCCCCAATCCCCAGTATTCTGATTCTGGGGCGTTATAAGAATGAAAGTGGGAGTATTAACCATAGACTTCATGATAGGTCTTCCTATATCTCTGTATGGTAGAGATGTCATTGGGAGTGGACCGACTCACGAAGGTTACTCAGTTCCTTCCTTTAGAGTTAGTTAGTATATATAGTAGTTGACCGAGATATACTTGAGTCAGATAGTCAAATTGCATGGGGTGTCAGTCATCATCGTATCTGACAGGTATTCCAGGTTCACATCGTACTTTTAGCAGGGCCTTTACTAGAGTTTGGGCACCCGTTTGAGGTTTAGTATAACATATCATCTGTAGACAAATAGCCAATCGAAGCATACAATCATGACTTTAGAGGATATACTTCGGTTGTATACTTTTGACTTTGGTAGTTCTGTAATGCCCCAGTCCCAAAATATATATATGACCAGGATACGGTACATGCCAGCTACGTATCAAGTGGACTCCAGCCCAGCTCGAATACGTATAAGCTGTCTACATTGGGTATAAAATAACAAGTCATATATATCTCAATCCACAGATAATAATCTCAAATAGGAACCAGGACATTATTGTTGATCAAACAATAATACATTGATGCTACTTGAATATAAATACAAGAATAGATAATTTGTAGTAAGGTTGGACAGACCTTAATACAATCATTTGAACAAGCTCACAACAGAAAGTAAGTTCATAAAACTGGGCTATACAGTTGAAGATGTCATCACGAAATATAAAGACGAAAGAATGATAAACATACCACTAACGATACATGAACACGGGAGATACCATTGCCCACAAATCTATCCTTCTATTCTAGCAGTCTCAACAAATACCTGGAAAGAACACAGCAATAACCTGGGAAGATCACCATGTCCTCAAAAGGACGTAGCAAGATACATAATATACAAGCCAAATGTAATAGTAAATAACATGCATAGAAAGAGAGAAAAGTACAACATGATACAAATCAACAAAGACATCTCAATAGCGTAACGCCATAGGACGCTCCCGATCTCGAGACAAAATATAAGTCTCTACTACCATAATGCCATGGGACACACCCGGTCCTAAAGACGGGGGATAACAGGTCAATAACAAGTCTCTAACACCGTAAATCCATGGGACGCTCCCAGTTCTAGAGATGGAAGAACAAGTCTATAAGGAGTCTCTATACCGTAACGCCATAGGACGCTCCCGATCTAGAGATAACATGGGTCAATGACTAGCAAGTGATCTCGGCTATAGGTCAAGTAAACTCAATGAACGAAGACTAATAACTAGCGAATACCGTCACGATATTCATACAAAATAAAGAGTGACACATAGAGAACAAATTGGAAATGTGCACGTAAAATAAGGAAATAGCAGTATCATGAAGCAGGTAAGAAAATATGACTGAAAAGAAATAACAGTATAGAAATGCATGAAATAAACTGTACAAGTAGGCAAGGTATACTTGCCTGGAGTTTTGTCCAATCTGTGTTGAGACTGCAGTACCAACTCCAAGTCACAAACAAATACATATTATTCACTAAATATAAATATGACTATTAGTCTCCTAACTAGAAAGCTAGCTTGGATCATTTTAAGTCGTGAAATCCCTAGTGTATCTAAGCAATTTTTAAGCATACCATCTAGATCTAGGTTGCACTAATCTTTATGATCATTATTCATTAATAATATGGATTACAAACTCTAGGTTAAATATTAAGTTTGTATCTCATAATTTGTTCAACGAAACCTACAACGTGCAAATCGAGACAAGATGATCAACCACAAGATTAACAATCTTATCTTGCCGATCCATACGGTCACCTTGTCAATTTCAGCGATATAAGATCACTAGAATCGACTAAACTCGGTTTGGATGCACGGATTTTTGAAATACGAACATAATATACATTAATAACTTACTATATATGGACTTATCATATATAGACCTTATTAGTATTATTTATTATACCAAAACTAGTCATATTGACTACTCTACTTAATTAACATGTATAGTATTAAATCTACATATATAAGTAATACATTATTAACATCAAAATATCACTTTTAATTCTGAATAAAAAGTATTTATAAATATTCTATAATAATAAATAATATATTTTATATATAGAATAATATGTGCATATTTATTGTAATGATTCTATAATATTATTCCTATACTCGGTATATAATTTGAGGCCCGAAACAATAAATAATTAAGAATATTAAATTCTGAAAAAATTATATAAATTAGTTAAAATAAAGGTTTCAACAATAAATATTGCACAACAAATAGTTAGTCGACTTTTACGAAGTATTGGGACTTTTGGACACAAAAAACATCGGATTTTCGGAGTTACTATTTTACGACAAATGTTGAGAATTTTTAAAAATAGTAAACGGATGCAAAACCTAAATTTCAGATATGCGTCAGAAAGGTATCGAAGTTAAGATTGTGAATAAAAATATAAGAAGGTTAGAAACTGAACTTAGGTGAAAAATGGTCAGCAACAGAATTCATCGATTTTTGATACCTTGTCGTAGAATCGATGCCACGGGCAAACCGCTTAGAACTAGGGGATTCAGCATTCAAAGTTTGGAGTAGACACATAAATCTAACACTCGGTTTTGGTTTAAGGAGAAACGGATGAGGAAAAGTAGATAAAACCTAGTCTACAAGTCAACTAACCTGTTGTGATGAATTCAGCAGAACTTCGATCGACGTCGGGTGGCTTCTGCGCCTCGTATTGACAAAATTATTGGCTGAGGCTACTCGAGAAGGTGTCGGGGTGTTATAGAAAGGTGTTGGAAAGGTGTTTGAGGTGGTAGAAGGGTTAGAGGTAGTCAGAAAGATGGATTTCTGGTGGTTGGAATAAAAAGTACAAAAATAGAGAAGAAGTTAGAGGGGGCTCAATTTTAAAAAAAAGGATATATATAAAGTATTCAGATATCCTAGATGGAAGATACTCATAAGAGGGAAAAGAAGTTTGGGTGGAGTAGAATTTGATTTGGTAGAATTTGATTGCCTATTTTAAAAGATACATCAATTCTATCTCCTATGATTTAAATCGGGTCCAAAATAGAAAAGTGGTTATAAGATTTGATTTAAATTAGATTTATTTATTTTGGCTGCATATTAGTCCACAATAATTAATCTAAAATAGGTGTACACCCTAGAATAGGCTCTACGAACCCTACTTGGACTATTTTTGGGTCAGTAGAATTTTTGTGATCGATTTGAGTCCAATATGTATATGGTTTTGACTTATGTGCCGTTTGAAAATAAATAGTACATGGAAACTTAATTGAGTGGCACACCATTGGAATGTGTATCGTAGACTCAAAGTGGATCAAAACTATATATTGGGTCAAGTGATTTTGATCGATGTCAAGTTCCGAACTCACGTTGGAATTTAGGTCTAGAATTACGATAAATAATGTAATTGCCTAAATTTGACCTAAAGTTGTGCAAAGTCAAAAGAATGCCATGGAACAAGTTTGGATGAGACATGATATGTCAAGTTGAAGATAGATGTGTCTACTTCAAAACTCATGAAGGAAGTTTGGAAAGATTGACACTTCTTGTGCTCCAAAAATCGAAGCTACGAAAAAGTGCATTTATAATCATAATTAAAATAAAAATCTAATTCAATAAATGGAAATCATATAAAATGAAATGAAAAATAATTCTCAAAAATCAGGGTCTTTACAATCTACCCACCTTAAGAGAATTTTGTCCTCGAAATTCAACAACTCAATAATGATAAGGGGGAGGCGCTTTTCAACCATCGAACAAATGTTCCTTCTTTTCTTCAAACATTTAAGGGACATACTCTAAAAGGTTGTTACTATAACCTAAGAGAAATAGCTGGCAAACTAATACTAATTTAACTATCTATAATTGGTTTCCTACCATCCACGGCTACTAACTCATTCCCAAATTTGAAAGGTTGCCAACTTATTTACCGACTAGGGATCCTTGTAGGTTATTATGATTATCTAAAATAAAAATGTAAATTTTGCATCTAATGTAAATGACAAGCTATATCTTCCTAACCATATTATTATCACTATTATATAAGTCTCCTCCTGACTAAGCTAAGTGATACCTACCATTCTGTCTAATCCTAACTACACAACTAATAGGACATAATAGTAAATTCGTTAGGGTAGGTTATATTTAGGTTCTTCTTGTAGAGGGTCAATCATTACACTAAAACTACCTCTTTATTCTTGTTCGAGTAACTACCACAAGGGCAACTAGTATGATCATATATTAATTTCTATATCGAGAATGTCTACCCACCTTTGGTCACACTATCCAATCAAACACAAGATGTCCTAAAATTTTATAACCCTTGCATGCTAGTTACAAAAATCTATACCACTAGATATCTATAGCATATGGTATCTCTAATCCCCTCCTATCTATCAAGCAGCCAAAATCAATAAGCAACTTACTTACACTATAATTTTAGAAATTATGATAAATTCTATAAAGCATGATTATTCGTCCTCCGAAATAGGAAGGCACGAAGAGCAATGGTACGAGGAAGCAAATGAAGAATAGTTGAGAGCAATTACGAAATTCAAGGACGATAGAAAATTTTCTAAAAGAATTGTCAAGGCAGTTGTGGATTGAGATTCCTAAGGGTTTAGTCATGTTTGCAGGCCTGCTCGGTACAGTAACTTAACCGAGACGGCTAACTCGACCTGTATGGGCGACAAAAAAAATCATGTAACGCCCAGTCCCAAAATACGTATAGGACCAGGATACGGTATATGCCAACTACGTATCAAGTGGATTTCCGCCCATCTCAAATATGTATAAGCTGTCTACATTGGGTATAAAATAACAAGTCATCTATATCTCAGTCTACAAATAATAATCTCAAGTAGGAACCAGGGCATTAATGTTGATCAAACAATAATACACGGATGCTACTTGAATATAAATACAAGAATAGATAATTTGTAATAAGGTTGGCCAGACCTTAATACAATCATTTGAACAAGCTCATAACAAAAAGTAAGCTCGTAAAACTAGGCTATATAGCTGAAGATGTCATCACAAAATATAAAGACGAAAGAATAATAAACATACTACTAATGATACCTGAATACGGGAGATACCATCGCCCACAAATCTAGTATTCTATTCTAGCAGTCTCAACAAATACCTGAAAGAAAAACCAACAATAACCTGGAAAGATCACCACGTCCTTAGAGGGTCATAGCAAGATACATAATATACAAGCCAAATGTAATAGTAAATAACATGCATAGAAAGAGAGGAAAGTACGACATGAAATAAATCAACAAAGACATCTCAATACTGTAACACCATAGGACGCTCCCGATCTCGAGACAAAAGATAAGTCTCTACTACCGTAATGCCATGGGACACTCCCGGTCCAAAAGATAGGTGATAACAGGTCAATAACAAGTCTCTAAGACCGTAATGCCATGGGATGCTCCCAGTCCTAGAGATGGAATAATAAGTCTATAAGGAGTCTCTATACCGTAACGTCATAGGACGCTCCCGATCTAGTGATAACATGGGTCAATGACTAGCAAGAGATCTCGGCTACAGGTCAAGTCAACTCAATGAAACAAAGACTAAGAACTAACGAATACTGTCATGATATTCATAAGACATAAAGAGTGACACGTAGAGAACAAATAGGAAACGTGCACGTAAAATAAGAAAATAGCAGTATCATAAGCAAGTAATGAAATATGACTGAAAAAAATAATAGTATAGAAATGCATGAAATAAACTGTACAAGTAGGCAAGGTATACTTGCCTAAAGTTTTGTCCAATCTGAGCTGATACTGCAGTACCAATGTCTACCCAGACTATCCATGAACCAATGAATCATATCCACGCAATATCTATCAACTCCAAGACACAAACAAATACGTATTATTCACTAAATATAAATATGACTATTATTCTCCTAACTAGATAGCTAGCTTGGGTCATTCTAAGTTGTGAAATCCCTAGTTTATTTAAGCCATTTATTAAACATACCATCTAGAACTAGGTTGCACTAATCTCTATGATCATTATGCATTAATAATATGGATTACAAGCTCTAGATTAAATATTAAGTTTGTATCTCGTAATTCGTTCAACGAAACTTAAGATGCGTAAATCGAGATAAGATGATCAACCACAAGATTAACAATTTTATCTTGTCGATCCATATGGTTACCTTGTCAATTATAGCGATATAAGATCACTGGAATCGGCTAAACTCGATTTCGATGCACGAATTTTTGAAATATGAACATAATATACATTAATAACTTACTATATATGGACTTACCATATATAGATCTTAATAATATTGTTTATACCAAAACTAGTCATATTGACAAGTCTACTTAATATAACATATATAGTTTTAAATCTACATATCTATGTAATACATTATTAACATAAAAAATATCACTTCTAATTTTGAAAAAAAATATTTATAAATATTCTATAATAATAAACAATATATTTTATACATAGAAAAATATGTGCATAATTATTGTATTGATTCTATGATATTATTCCTATTTAGTAGAGTTTTATGAAGTATTGGGACTTTTTGACATAAAAAACATCAGATTTTCGGAGTTACTATGTTACGGCAAATGTCGAAATTTTTTAGAAATGGTAAACGGATGCGAAACCTAACTTTCAAATATGAGAAGTAAAGGTATCGACGTCAAAATTCTGAATAAAAATATAAGAAGGTTAGAAACTGACCTTATAGGCAAAAAATGGTCCACAACAGAATTTGTCGATTTTGGATACCTTGTCTTAGAATCGATGCCACGGGAAAATCGCTTAGAACTGGGGGATCCAGCAATCAAAGGTTGGAGTAGACACCTAAATATGACTCTCAGTTTTGGTTTCAGGCGAAACGGATGAGAAAAAGTAGATGAAACCTAGTGTACAAGTCAACTAACCTGCTATAATGAATTCGGCACAAGTTCGGTCGGCGTCGGGTGCCTTTCACGCCTCGTATCGACCAAATTAGGGGCTGAGGCTCCTCGAGAAGGTGTCAGGTGTTATAAAAAGGTGTTGGGAAGGTGTTTGAGGTGGTAGAAGGGTTAGAGGTAGTCGAAAAGATGGATTTCTGGTGGTTGGAATAAAAAGTACAAAATCCTAGATACGAGATATTAAAATGAGGGAAAAGTAGTTTGGGTGGAGTAGAATTTGATTTGGTAAAATTTGATTGCCTATATTAAAGGATACATCAATTATATCTCCTAGGATTTAAATCGGGTCCAAAATAGAAAAGTGGTTATAGGATTTGATTTAAATTAGATTTAATTAATGTGGCCACATATTAGTCCACAAAAATTAATCAAAAATAGGTGTACAAGTTAGGGCACCCTAGAATAGGCTCTACGAACCCTACTTAGACTATTTTTGGGTCGGTAAAATTTTTGTGATCGATTTGAGTCTAATATGTCTATAGTTTCGACTTGTGTGCCGTTTGAAAATAAATAGTACATGGAAACTCAATTGAGTGACACACCATTGGCATGTGTGTCGTAGACTCAAAATGGGTCAAAACCATATATTGGGTCAAGTGATTTTGATCGATGTCGAGTTCCGATCTCACGTTGGAATTTAGGTCTAGAATTACGATAAGTAATGTAATTGCCTAAATTTGACATAAAGTTGTGCAAAGTCAAAAGAATGCTAGGGGAGAAGTTTGGACGAGACATGATATGTCAAGTTGAAGGTGTACGTGTCTACTTCAAAACTCATGAAGGAAGTTTCGAAAGATTGACACTTCTTGTGCTCCAAAAATCGAAGCTATGGAAATGTGCATCTGTAATCATAGTTAAAAATAAAAATCTAATTCAATAAATGGAAATAATATAAAATAAAATAAAAAAATTCTAAAAAATTAGGGTCTTTACAATTCTTAGGATGATCACTTACACTTAGTAGAGTTTTCTTTTAACAACAGCTTCTAAGCGAGAATTCAGATGACACCCTTTGAGGCTTTGTATGACCGAGATATAAATCATTATTGGCATGGGATGATGTTGGTGAGAGATATATGCTTGGTCCTAAGATGATAGACCAGATAATTGAGATGGTCATGCAGATCATAGAACATCGTAGAGTATCTAAGGATAGTTAGCATCATTGAGAAGATTAGCATAGACGTCCTCTTCAGTCCTCTATCGGTGACCACGTATTTCTTAAGGTCTCACCTATCTGTGGAGTTCTCAGATTTGGGGTATAGAAAGTTTAGTCTAAGTTTTATTGGCCATTCGATATTCTCGAGCGAGTTGGAGATATATCCTATCGAGTCGCTCTTCTATCGTTGCTGCACGAGGTACATAATATGTTTCACATATCTTAGTTACATCTGTATATTTCACATTCGAGCCATATCCTATATCACTCAGAAATAGTCGTTGGCACCGACCTATTATATGAGAAATATTCTATTTCTATTTTGGACCAGAGGAAGAAGGTTCTCAAGATCGAAACTATTCGTCTAGTCCATATCGCTTGGGGCCATCACTCACCTGGTGAATCGACGTGGAAGCACGCGAACGATATTTGAGCTTATTACTTGTATCAATTCGACTGTAGTTGCATATTAATTCATGTACTATGTATCCAATTATTAGTTTATGTGCTTTAGATTACTGTTATTGTTGTAGCTTATGTGTTATTTTTAGTTTTCCTTGGGGGGGTGCGCGTGTGTATAGCCCGTTAGGTGGTCCTGTGGGGATGGACATGGTTCGAATTCCCTCTGGCCTTGCTCACCGACTAGTAGAAAAAGATTCCTCAAATATATATATATATATATATATATATATATATATATATATATATATATATATATATATTATATATATATATATGTCACGACCCGCACCCGTTTTTTTTTAAACGGATACAAGACGTGTCCAAGCCAGCCTACGCCGCAGTGTCGACGGTAGAACGCTGTCACGGCCATAAAGATCAAAATTACAAATAATGCTCATTCACATAATTAATTTAACTTACATTGATCACAAGTTTTATATTTGTAGAAAAATATAAACTTGTATAAATAAATGAAAGACTACAACGCAACTATCTAGCTAGTCTCTAGGCTTTTGTCTGCAAGTATTCCCGTCACTCCCCAAGCTAAGTTAATCCACGGCTAACCTGAAAATATTGGTTTCCAGTCAGGAATAGAACGAGCACAATTCACTGAATGCAATTTCAAATAAAGAAAATGACTATAAAATAAAGGTTAGACATCAATCATGAGTTTTGAAAATAAACAGTAAATACGGAAAACCAATAGCAATAAATAGACACAAAATACTTTCCCCAACAGTTAGAAGTACCTTTGATATGTGACCGGTCTCGGGACAATTATGCGACAGGGTCTACACGGTCTAAAGTTACACGGTCAATAGTTACACGGTCTACAATTATACGGTCTACAGTTACACGGTCTACAGAAAATATTGCAATAAAGAAACACTGTCTATAAAATAATAAACAGGAACTACATAGTTTAAATGCAATAATAATCACGGTCTACACTGTCTACTTTGTAATAAATAAATCAATGTCTACACTGTCTACTTTGCAATAAATAAATCACTGTCTACACGATCTACAAGAATTAAATGCAATAATAAATACGGTCTACACGGTCTAAGGTCAGATCACACATCCTTGGTACTTCTCATTCCCGACTCAACAATTTATAATAGAAAATAATCACATAACCAATGGCCAATTAATAAAATATAGTGAAAATCAATATCGAAATGCAGACAATAAACTGTACTCGCCTGTGGTCCTCTGCTGGTGAAACCGACAGTCTGAACTACTCAATGTGTGACAATAGTCAAAATCCGTACAACAGTCCCCGGATGCTGAAATAAACAATACCAATGATCTCAGAATAGTCAAATTAGCCAGGATTGCCTGTCCTTAAGTCCAATTCTGGACACAGAGGCAAAACGGTAGTTTTGGACCAAAACAGTGTCCACCGTTGGACCCGCTTTGCACCGAAAAGTATGCCAGAGTCAACGGTCTCTAAAGTCATCAAACTACATGTCTACGAATCCAGTTTTCCGATACGAACCCAACCGTATATCTAAAGTTGGATTTCGGCAGGCCGTGCACAAAATCGCTCGTCGAGTCGGACCGTGTAGCCCGCAAAACGGTGATCCAATCAACTGTCTCGGAATCGGACCAAACTTAGCATACAGGACCAAAAAAATAATATGGACCTGTTGGCGCATGTTTCGTCTCAATCTGATGAGCGTGCACAAAGTAATTGAGGAATTTGCACAGAGGCCGATACGGTAAATTTTGACGGATACGCATCAAATTCGTCGCGCACATGTGACCAATTTGAATTCCGTCAAAGCCCACACGTCCACGAAACCGTTATGCACCTTTCGATGCTTTTGGTTCGCAACCACGTCGTCCAGATTGGCGGAACGCACGTCGTATCGAGGGATTTCTCATAATTTTACAATTTTGAAAACATATTTTTCACGAATTTCACATCGATTTCTGTCACCTTATAATGGACTAAAATTTAAACTAAAAGCAGGGTCTTTATTTCCTACATGTTGTCAATAAATGCCTTCAGGTAGATTTTTGAAATCTTGCATGGTTTGGGCGAAAACTGGCCGCGAACTTGAGTGTTTGGACTGTTTCACGTATCCTGTTTTGACAGATTTTCGTCGATCTTCACATCGACTTTCGGGAAGATCTACGGCAGTTTTATTAATTCTACTTGAAGAGTTTTGAAGCAGGTTAGGTTGTGCTCATACCTGTGAAGACGGATTAAAAATCGACTAATCACGCGTTAAGGAATCGATTAACGAAGATGGGTTGCCGGCTGCTCTGCTACTGCCATGGCTGTGCCCCGTCTCGCGCGGCTGGCATGGTTCAGTCGACTCCGACGACCCACGATTGCGCGTGGCGGCCGCCTGTGGTCTCGGGCTAAGGGGGAAGGATCGAGATTGATGGGTTTAGGGTTTGGGTCAATTTCTCGATCTCGTTTTCTTGCGTCGTTCTGGACCTATATATACCCGTATAGTATGTGTTCGAATGCTTCTCGGTTTGGCTGGGTAAGTATAGGTGGGTTGCTGGGTTGGTAAGCTAAGCGGGTGGCTGGGTTTATTTGATTGTGAGGTTGGAGTCCACTGTTGGATTCGGGTTTAGGGAAAATCGGGCCGGGCTTAGATGGCCTGGGTTGGGCCACCTATTCCCCTTTTTTTTCTTTTATATTATCATAATCTCTATATGTATACATTAATGCTTATTTATATGTATACATATATATATCTACACAATATATTTATATGCACACACGTATACACACACATTCACGTATACATCATATGTATATTTTGAATATTTATACATATACATTCATATATATATATTTAGAAATTATATATATATCTATATATCTAATATAATATATATATCCATACGTATATACGCATATTTATATATGCACATATACATACGAATATTTATATATATACATGTACGTATACATATATTATTTATATATATATATATATATATAGAAAAATATATATATTTTTTATATTATTTATATATATATACATATATATATATACACACAGATAACCAATAATAGTAGAATAGTATTATTTCATAATAACCTCATTATTATTGATAATAACATAATAAAAATAATAATAATAATAATAATAATAATAATAATAATAATAATAATAATAATAATAATAATAATAATAATAAAAAAATTTGATAAACCAAATAAAGGCGTATATACCAATATGTACAGTCTAAAATCTCCAAAATATACGAGGGCCTATTTTATACAAAAGTCACTGAATAATACTAATAGTAATATTTATAATATTTAAATTACGAATACTTAGGGAATAATCATTAACCAATAAAATGAAATGTAATACCCTTATACCAAATTTCCATCAACACGATTGTCATTGGACGTACCGCATGTCTACATGGGCTTGGTCCTGTCCGGACCAGCCTGGTACAACCAGAACTCCTAATGTCAAATAATATTAATAATAAATAATTTAAACTATTTATAATGGTCATGTCACAACTTAGCATGGTTTTCCTAGTTAGGGCGTCACTATGGCTCGGCCTTACTTGGCGTGGCTAATACACTAGTCAAAGCACGTTACTGTACTATCCGTGCCATGATTTCTAATCACCTTGTACTCAATTCCTAACAATGACTAAAATCATCTACCGTAATAATAAACTAAATAATTATTTATAATAATATAAAATCACCATTTAAATAAAATAAATAAAATAAAAATATTTTAAAATTTTTGGAAAGGGGAGCTACAAATCTACCCACCTTAAAAATAATTTCGTCCTTGAAATTCTAACTCATAAATATGCCTATGATTCAAAAATAAAAGAATAAGTCCACTATTACCACAATCTCCTTAAATTTTAATTCCTCGAAATAATTTATATCCTCCTCCTAGCCATTTTGTAACTATAAATCCTTGAGGACTTCTACCCACCTTTGGTCACACTACTCCTCAAAACTAAAATCTTAAAATCTTCTAACAGGTTGCTAACAATCCTACCAACAATATCTAGGCATATGGTATCTATAATCCGCTCCTATCTATCAAACGACCCAATATTTAATAAGCAATAATTTTATACAAGTAGCTAAGAAATATTGATAAACTATAATAAGCATGACCATTCGTCACTCTACAATATGAAGGACAGGAAGATAAGGAAGAATAATCGATAGTAAATATAAAATTTCAAGAGCGATAGGGAGTATCCAATGATGCAGATCGAAAGAAAGTCTATGAACCAATGATCTATTTTGCTAGATTGGGCTACTCTAGTCCAGCTACTTGATAATTCAAAGAACCCTTCGTTTCCTAGAGGGATTGCAATCCGTGTAATACAAAAGTTCCGTTATCGAAATTCTAAACAGGTTCCATAATAGAACAAGATTTGAGAAATCAAAATTGTGATCTTTTCCGTGGTTATTCAAACACATGAGCAAGGGATATAAATGTAATACAAGATCATATCGCGACTTCTAGGTAGATAGAATAAGGGTTACGGGTCACATTCTAAGAGATAGGGACACATAATAGATATAGGGGCCTATTTCAAATAGTTCAGTTGTATATATTCCAAAAATGGTGGTTTATATGGATGGGTTTTACTGGGTCTTAATGGGTTTCCCGATTGGACATCCATCGTTGGTTGGATGAACCTAGGACTTCAATCTATATTGACTGGACAATATCCCGATGATAAACTATTTCTACTAGGCTAGGGTAACCTAGAATAGGTTTCTACCCACGTGGTTGAGCTAGATAGCAGTCGGATTGGTTTATATGCTTTGTAAGCCTTGAAGATGCGCTTTTCGTAACTTTTGTGTTTAAAGTCGCACGAGAAGACACAATTGAGTGGCACACTAGTGACATGTGTGCAGGGGACTTCGAGTAGACCACAACCATATGTTGGGTCAAAAGGGTTGAGTCGAAGTCGAGTCTCTAATGGTAGTCGGGAAGTATACGGGTATTATGGTATGGGTTATAGCTAGTCCTTGCGTCCTGACAATCGTACCATAAAAATAGAGTACAAGGGGACGTGTTTGAGTGGGACATAATATACCTAGATGAAGGAGGACTCGTCTAGATCTTGCATATGAACTTTGTTAGACGGTAACCGCTGGTCTCGTGCTCCGATTGTTAGTGACACGGTCGGGGACACAAGATGATCTAGATGGAAAGTGGGATTCCATGAGACACTAATTATCCTCCTAATGGCAATCATTCTAATCAATCGATAATTCTCGTATATCCTAAAATTTTTAGAAGGCTTACAGTCTACCCACCTTAGGAGTTAGGTCATGGTCTTGGGAATAATGAGGTTAAGAGAATTTCAAAGTCCGGATATTGTACCTCGATTCTTGATAATAAAGAATAAGGCACGGCGTAACGGAATATGGTAGATATGGTCAAGTTAAGGGTCGTTCCTCAATAATTGGAAAACGAGTGTGTACTAAGGCACATGGTCGATAAAATAGAATGACCTACTCGTCCACCGTATTCAAAAGTTATCGACGGGGTAACCAACTCTAAGGCACATCATAAGAAAAGAATTCTAACAACTGAGCCGTGAATTTCTATTTGTGTTAAGCCTGCCAGACTATTGTCACAAGAGTTCTAGGGGTATGGCTTAAGGGTTTCTAGTTACAGCAAGCTCAAAGCAAATAATTAGAGGTTCACAACAATTGGTTCCTTGAGAATAGATAGTCTCATAGGTTGGCATTTTGACTAAGGGTAAAGCCCTAATCATTCTCAAATTCAGATGACTAGAGGATTCCAATAGTAGTTTGAGGGTCGAGAGGAGAACGAATAACTCAACTACATGGCTGGCTGACAATAACTACCCTTGTGTATACAACTACCATAGCCATGAGGATACTCGGTATCTCTCTACCAATTACGAGCTTCTGTCTTTCCAAATCAGTAAAAGACAAAAACAATAAAGAGTTCAAGAAAGATGTTACTGAATACAATCACGTGATCCAAAGACGAACGTATAATTCAAGAGAAATTGTCAAAGCAGTCGCGGATGAGATCCTAGATACCTATATATCTCCATCCACGTAGTATAATTTAACGAAGAGCGAACCAAATGCATCATGGTTGATCAGACCATAATACACTGATTCTGATTAGACAATAAGTTAGCAGGCGTCCCCACTAAATATATGCCTCAAATCAAGCTCGAGAACAGAGTGAGCTTACAAAACTAAGCTGTAACAACAGCGTTTGTTAAGATAGTCGAATACAATTAGACGAGATTCTTGAAAGAAGGCACAAGTAGTTCGAGTTTTATGAGAATCAAATCATACCCGGTGTTCTTGCTTATACAGTCTTCCTACTATCTTTTTATCCACAAGGACTTGGTCGACTAATGGGTTATGACTTCTAGCTTCTGTATTCTAGGTAAACCTATTAGTGTCAATCAATTTTCTCGTCAATAGATTACAATGACCACGGAATGCTAGCTCGGGAGACGTGCTACCAAACTTACAAAACTTCCACAAATATTAGCTTCGGGTCTTATGGGACATACATGGCATTGTCCTATCCTCCATAGTATCCTAAACTGGTAATCATGTCTGAAGTCATTTCATCGAGAATTATGTCTCGTCCGTATACCCGGGCGATGGTAACCTCTTGGTTCCGTGATTCAAGTGTGATATGCTATCAGATACTCTACCTTATCTCGACTCTAGGGAATCTACGATCAAAGAGGACCACTAGCCATAGGTTTAGCAATATTCTATAACCTATATTTTCTTAGACTAAATATAATTCTGGGGGTCATGTCTTGCCAGTGCGCTGCTGGCTGTAGTGAACCCATAGTCTCCATAATTCAAATAAATGGCGACAAAGCGCTGTTGTACTACCATTGTGAGTTAACTAACGTTCTTTTAACTATATCTATACAAATTCCTGAGCTTCTAGAGTTTCAAACAAGTTGACCATGAAATAGAGCGTAAGCATTTGTCCTTTTAGCCACAACCTTTAGAATAAAATATTGAACATGGAGGAAATAACTGAAGAAAAAAGGAATACAAACCTTCTAGTATCTATTTCTTGTGTATTCACACCTTTGAGGAAAACTTTGAATCGAAACTAACTTGGGGTTTATCTATAGATAACATAAAAAAAATTAATAACTCTTAGGGCAAAAATAGGAACTAAATAGACAATTTGACTAAGATATGAGGATGATATCTAAAGAGGCAAGAAGAAGGAATTGAATAATTTATCTATATAAGATCATCAATTCCAGGAAGCTCTGCCTCTCCAAGTGAATAATCTATCCACATTGGACCATATCTTCCAATCAAGAGGTAATAGTGTACCTATGGGGATCTGACAAACTATCAAAATTAATAACTCCTTACCTAAATTCTATGGCCTAGACTACCCATCGGTAAATTTGTATTGGGGACTCCTAGTCCTAGTCATTCACTTAAATTAACTTAATCCTAATTCGTGAATGAGCATTTCCTTGTCGCATGCTCGTAATAGTACAACTATCTTAAGTACCATCACGAGTTCGTATGATTTGCGAAAACCGACCTGTATGGGCCACCATAAAAACTTATCATGACCCGCACCCATTTTTTTTTAAACGGATACGAGACGTGTCCAAGCAAGCCTACGCCACAGTGTTGGCGGTAGAACGCTGTCACGGCCACGAAGATCAAAATCACAAATAATGCTCATTCACATAATTAATTTAACTTACATTGATCACAAGTTTTACATTTGTAGAAAAATATAAACTTGTACAAATAAATGAAAGACTACAACGCAACTATCTAGCTAGTCTCTAGGCTTTTGTCTGCAAGTATTCCCGTCACTCCCCAAGCTAAGTGAATCCACGGCTAACCTGAAAATGTTGATTTCCAGTCAGGAATAGAACGAGCACAATTCACTGAATGCAATTTCAAATAAAGAAAATGACTATAAAATAAAGGTTAGACATCAATCATGAGTTTTGAAAATAAACAGTAAATACGGAAAACCAATAGCAATAAATAGACACAAAATACTTTCCCCAACAGTTAGAAGTACCTTTGATATGTGATCGATCTCGGGACAATTATGCGACAGGGTCTACACGGTCTAAAGTTACACGATCTACAGTTACACGGTCTACAATTACACGGTCTACAGTTACACGGTCTACAGAAAATATTGCAATAAAGAAACACTGTCTATAAAATAATAAACACGAACTACACAGTTTAAATGCAATAATAATCACGGTCTACACTGTCTAGTTTGCAATAAATAAATCAATGTATACACTGTCTACTTTGCAATAAATAAATCACTGTCTATACGGTCTACAAGAATTAAATACAATAATAAATACGGTCTACACGGTCTAAGGTCAGATCACACATCCTTGGTAGTTCTCATTCCTGACTCAAAAATTTATAATAGAAAATAATCACATAACCAATGGCCAATCAATAAAATATAGTGAAAATAAATATCAAAATGCAAACAATAAACTGGACTCGCCTGTGGTCCTCTGCTGGTGAAACCGACAATCTGAACTACTCAATGTGTCACAATAGTCAAAACTCGTACAACAGTCTCTGGATACCAAAATAAACAATACCAATGATCTCAGAATAGTCAAATTAGCTAGGATTGCCTGTCCTTAAGTCCAATTCTGGACACAGGGGCAAAACGGTAGTTTTGGGCCAAAACGGTATCCGCCGTTGGACCCAATTTGCACCGAAAAGTGTGCCAGAGTCAACGGTCTCTAAAGTCGTCAAACTACATATTTACGGATCCAATTTTTCGATATGAACCCAACCGTATGTCCAAAGTTAGATTCCGGCGGGCCGTGGACAAAATTGCCCGTCGAGTCGAACCGTGTGGCCCGCAAAACGGTGATCCAAACAACTATCTAAGAATTGGACCAAACTTGGCACACTGGACCAAAAAAATGATACAGACCTGTTGGCGCAAGTTTCGTCTCAATCTGATGAGCGTGCACAAAGTAATTGAGAAATTTGCACAGAGGCCGATACGGTGAATTTCGACGGATATGCATCAAATTCGTCGCGCACACGCGACCAATTTGAATTCCGTCAAAGCTCGCACGTCCACGAAACCGTTACGCACCTTTCGATGCTTTCGGTTTGCGACCACGTCGTCCGGATTGGCAGGACGCACGTCATATCGAGGGATTTCTTTTAATTTTACAATTTTGAAAACATGTTTTTCACGAATTTCAAATTGATTTCTGTCACCTTATAATGGACTAAAATTAAAACTAAAAGTAGGGTCCTTATTTCCTATATGTTGTCAATAAATGCCTTCAGGTAGATTTTTGAAATCATGCACGGTTTGGGCGAAAACTGGCCGCGAACTAGAGTGTTTGGACTGTTTCACGTGTCCTGTTTTGACAAATTTTTATTGATTTTTACATCGACTTTCGGGACGATCTACGGCATTTTTATTAATTCTACTTGAAGAGTTTTGAAGCAGGTTAGGTTGTGCTCATACCTGCGAAGACGGATCGATAATCGACTAATCACGCGTTAAGGAATCGATTAACGAAGATGGGTTGCCGGCTGCTCTGCTGTTGCCAGGGCTGTGCCCCGTCTCGCGCGGCTGGCGTGGTTCAGTCGACTCCGACGACCTACGGTTTTGCGTGGCAGCCGCTTGTGGTCTCGGGCTAAGGTGGAAGGATCGAGATTGATGGGTTTAGGGTTTGGGTCAATTTTTCGATCTCGTTTTATCGCGTCGTTCTGGACCTATATATACCCGTATAATATGTGTTCGAATGCTTCTCGGTTTGGCTGGGTAAGTATAGGCGGGTTGCTGGGTTGGTAAGCTAAGCAGGTGGCTGGGTTTATTTGATTGTAAGGTTGGGGTACACTGTTTGATTCTGGTTTAGGGAAAATCGGGCCGGGCTTGGATGGCCTGGGTTGGGCCGCCTATTCCCCCTTTTTTTTTTCTTTTATATTATCATAATCTCTATATGTATACATTAATGCTTATTTACATGTATATATATATATATATCTACACAATATTTATATGCACACACGTATACACACACATTCACGTATACATCATATGTATATTTTAAATATTTATACATATACATTCATATATATATATTTAGAAATTATATATATCTATATATCTAATATAATATATATCCATACGTATATACGCATATTTATATATGCACATATATGCACATATACATACGAATATTTATATATATACATATACATATATATATATATATATATATATATATATATATATATATATATATATATATACATATATATAAAAAAAAAAAAAATATATATATATATATATATACATATATATATATATACATATATATATATATACATATATATATATATATATATATATATATATATATATATATATATATACATATATATATATATACACGCAGATAACCAATAATAGTAGAATAGTATTATTTCATAATAACCTCATTATTATTGATAATAACATAATAATAACAATAATAATAATAATAATAACAAAATTTGATAAACCAAATAAAGGCGTATATACCAATATATACAGTCTAAAATCTCCAAAATATACGAGGGCCTATTTTATACAAAAGTTACTGAATAATACTAATAGTAATATTTATAATATTTAAATTACGAATACTTAGGGAATAATCATTAACCATTAAAATAAAATGCAATACCCTTATACCAAATTTCCATCAACACGATTGTCATTGGACGTACCGCATGTCTACATGGGCTTGGTCCGGTACGGACCAGCCTGGTACAACCGGAACTCCTGTCACGACCCGCACCCTAGAGTAAGGGAACGAGATGTGGGTACGTCTAGCCTACGCCACAGTGTCGGCGGTAGAACGCTGTCCTAGGTCAAACATCTAACAATATAAAGGTACATGTACAGTATATACACTCCGAATGGAGGTGACATAGCAAATACAGTCTCAATCACGTCTAAGGTAGAGCGTGATAAAAGATAGATAAAATATGAAATCCACAAAGAGATACAGCATATAGAAGTCTAAGTGTCTAAGATACACAAACCAAGAAAACATCTCAAATCTCAAATACAGTAATCCATAGAGTAAATACAGCTCAAAACAACTGAAAATAAGCTATAAAAAACCCTAGCTATCTATAAAACCTCTATTGTGTCTCCTCTAGGCTAGCAGGCAACTTCCAAGCTATCTATGTCCACTATATATATATATTTTAAGGTAATACAAGAAATAATGGCAAGAAGAAAATAATGATAAAATCTGTTCTGCTTATCTGTTTAAAAGAAGGAACCATTTTGAAACCAGAGCTATAATATCAAATCCAAGTTTAGGTCTAGCAAAATCATCGATTCATTGTATTAGGAAAAAAATTTAGCAAGAAGTTACACTATATTTATAATAACAGCTAAGCTACTCCTACTCCTAAGTTATTTGATGATGGAATACAATTTATAACAAAAGAATGGTATGATAGAGATGATACCTAATATCAAATAATATTAATAATAAATAATTTAAACTATTTATAATGGTCATGTCACAACTTAGCATGGTTTTCCTAGTTAGGGCGTCACTATGGCTCGGCCTTCCTTGGCGTGGCTAATACACCAGTCAAAGTACGTCACTGCACTATTCATGCCATAATTTCTAATCACCTTGTACTTAATTCCTAACAATGACTAAATCATCTACCGTAATAATAAACTAAATAATTATTTATAATAATCTAAAATCACCATTTAAATAAAATAAATAAAATAAATAAAATAAAAATATTTTAAAATTTCCGGAAGGGGAGCGACAATATATATATATATATAAATATATATATATATATGATTTTTTTGTCTTGATGAGTGCCTTACTGAAATTATGAGGATGGAATTTTCTAGGGGGAGAGTTGTGAAACTTGTCTCACCGTATATGTATTTGTATATAGATACATATGTAGGAATCATACATTATATTTTATGGTTTTTGTGACTTATCTTACCATGATGTCATTTCTGGATTCATATATTGATTGATTTCCTATTATTGGAGATTTCATATTTTTTAGTATCGAGGATCTTATGAGTGATATCGTACGATACTTCTATTTTCGATTACATCACGTAGTGACTTATTTAATACAATATTTTCTTGTGGTTGTGAAAACTACATTGATAACTAGACTGCTAGGGACTTTTAGAATACACATTAGTATTGTTATAGACTATTGCTATGACCCGTGTGTTGAAGGGAAACCTTTATTTTTTTGAAATGTAGAAACTTGACATTCAGATCAGTATATTGTCGGTATATCGCCTGACTGCCAATAGTTTGACTATTGGATAATAACCAAGATATTTTCTTCGTCTAGTGGTTTTTTGTTTTGTTTGGACAACTGTGACTAAATAACAAAGTCATGGATTGATGACATGGTAGATCCAATAACTGCGATTAAGTCCCTTACTCTATATATAAACTCCCTTAATTTCTCTCTCCACTTTTTTGCTTTTATCTTCTCAATTTTCTTTTCTTTCTCATTTCTTGAGCTTGGAGACTGGTCTTGAGACCTAAAAGTGTGATCACTGTATCTCTCTTGGTGATGGAGTAGAAGAGTAGGCTAGTAACTTTACCTAGGCAAGTACATTTTGCCAACCTCTTTAATAAATAATTTTCCTTTGTTATTTCATTTTTCTATGGTTTTTATGCTTAGTTTATCTAAACATATTTATTGGAAGTTTTTTCATCATGGTTCTTTACTACTTGCTTTGTTCTAAGTTGGGTTTTTAGCTAGGAAATATAGGAATGGTTTAGGCACCGTAGGAACAGACTTGGTATCAAGTTTGACACCTATGATTCCACCATGAAACATAGTCTATTTTGCTCTATGAGATTTATCCCTAGTATTGTTGCTTGTTGATTTCAAGTTTGGAAGAATTGAGACTATTTTTTTGGCAACAAAAACTCGATTATCGTACCTTTACTGCGCTTGTGACGTACAACAGTATATCGCGGCATACCGTCAGTATATCACCCAGTGTCGTTTCCCACTAATCAGGACTTGTAATATTTTATTCGTTCACTGTCCTGTTCGTATTTAATTTCTTCTGATTTTATTAAATGCTTCTTGCTCAGGCTTAATCCCTCATGATTGTCTATTGCCTAGATTGTTTGTGGCGGTACCGTGTTCAGTGTATGAGTATATCCTTATTACCCATTGACTGCTTGTCACATACTAGAGCACCCTGTCATGATTGTATTGTATTGTCCTTATTCTAATCATTATTTTTATTGTGGCTCGTCGTAGCGCGCATACTTCTGACTTTGTTATGAAATATAGTTTCTATCCTGACATGCCATGATATTGATCTTGTCATGATTCCTATTGTGGCTCGTCGTAGCGCACTCCTGAGTTACTTTTACTGATGTGGTTACTTTTATGTCTTGTGTCCTTGCTCGTGATTGTTGAATCAATTGTCTTATCTTGCATTTTCTTGAGGGGAGTATCATGTATAACATGGATCCGTAGATGCCTATGGTCGTAGGTTATAACAACATTACTCAGGAGTTAATGACTTGATTTGATTATAGAAATTTACTAGGAGGGGTGGTTTCCAAGTTGCATGCAGTTCCATTATTATGATCCCACCTATGGATTTGGAGCTCTTTGTAGTGAGGAGCACATTCCAGCACAGTATGGAGTGTTGCATATTACATTGATAATGGTCATGGTTTGAACTAGATAGCTTGGATAGACTGCAATGTTTGTGACTATTGGACCTCGATTCCATGTTCTAGTAATCAGGATTGTGATAACCCTAGTTACTTAATAATATCATGTAACGCCCCAGTCCCATAATATATAGGACTAAGTACGTCAGCATGCCAGCTGCACATATACGAAGAATACACCAATATGTGGTATCCTTGTATTTATACATAAGCTATAAGTAATATAACATGATAAGCCACAATATAAATAACTATATCACATCTACAGCTCAACACAGAATGAATAATAAGTTTCAATAATAAAAAAAGTTAAGAGATAGCCGGGTGGACATACCTACACCAAACCGCAAAAAAATAGTCTCAACTAAATGGAGCCAACCTCCTCAAAACCGAAAGATGAAGATAAGAAGATGTCCACTACATAGTCTCAGATAATAAAGAAGAAAAATAAGTAGCAGTGGGAGATGACTCATCATCGACGTAAGAAGGATCCAAAGCTGCTCCGTACTCCTGGGAATAGTCCTACTCGTCTAATCCTGGAGAGATTACCAGGTCCTCAAAGGGACGTAAGAAAATACAGAAAAATATGTCGAAATAACTGAATGTGTAAACATGCAACTATGATACTACAGGATCTCCTAACCATCTATATGAGATGCACTTTGAGGACAAAGTTCTACGCAGAGGCTGTAGGATCAGCATAGTAAATAAAGAATGGCAGTAAGTAATGCTCATCCGAGTCACTATCGGCCAGGGACAGAAAGTAGCACCATACGAGTCACCATCAGCTTACAAATGTGTAAAAAAATATAAATATAGCCCCTACGCTAGTAGCTGTCCCCTTCCCCCAATGCTCATGTCCAAGATGTATCGACAACCTGTCTAGTTTGGCAACTGCTATGGCTTCTAACTCGACACACTAGTAGCAGTTACCTCTAATCCATCGTACGACCCATACGTATCGATGGTCAGTCGAGTACGCAGGTCCGTGTCCTATATGAACTCACTCATCATGTGATGCACATGTGTCAAGACCATAGGAGATATGAAAATATCATACACTCATAAGGTGGTCGTCTAACACTAGGTTGATATGCATAATAAAGTATAAAATAACGAAAATGACTAAATCTAGTCGCCTGTACCCAAGTATGACTTGGACGCATAATATAAACAAAATGACAAATAAGAGAAAGAAATATGCAATAATAAAATATACTAAAAATAAATGAGCACAATCAGAATCTATGGCAAGGTATACTTGCCTGTGGTACGAGGAAGGCAATCCAACAATCGCAAACAGCAGCACCAAAACTCACAATTCACAGATGACTCCGGATGCTGAAATAAACATCAAAAACATTTTTGGTGTAAAAGATATCTCTAGGAAATGCCTGTCCGAAAGTCAAATTTCAGAACAGGGTCAAAATCGTAATTTTGGGTCAAAACGATGTCCACTGTTGGACCCACTTTACACCAAAATGCGTGCCAATTTCTTTGGTCTCTAAAGTCATAAAACTACATGTCTATAGATCCAGTTTGAGGAAATGAACCCAACGTAATGTCCAATTTTGGATTCTGTTGAGTCGTGCACAATTTTGCCCGTTGAATCGGGTCACGGGCCTGCCAAATTTGGCGTTCCGATCAACCTTCTCAGAATCGGATCAAACTCAGCATACAAGACCAAAACATCGATGCGGTTCTGCTGGCACAAGTTTCGTGCCGATTCTACGAACGTGCATGATGTTATGGTCAAGTTTGCAAAAGGTCGATACGGGGGTATCCCGACGGATACGTACTGATTTCTTCGCACACGCGCAACGAAATCGAATTCCTTCAGTTCCTACACTTTGGCAAAATACATACGCGCCTTTTGATGGGTATAGTGCGCGACCACATTGCTCGATTTGTTGGAGCGCACGTCGTATCAGGAAGTTTTTATAGAATTCACAGTTTTTGAACTAGGTTTTTCCTGTCTTTTAATGGCAATTAACTTCCTATCTAATGGATGAAAATTACTTCCAGAAAGTTCGTTGCAATCTCGTATATGTTTTCTACCTCAGTTATTAATTAGTTTGACAAAATCCTTAGTACATAGTCCAGAAATTGGTTTCCAAGTCAAGGTTCTGGGTACTCCCAAACTCTGTTCTCAAACGGGATTTTGCTGAACTTTGTGTCAAATTTTTGAGCAACCTACTGGGTCTTTTGAGGATCTATTTGTAACGGTTATAGGTGGTTATATTGTCTATCTATAGGAATTTACAAATCGAGAAATCGTAGAGTAGGTAGGGAGAAATCTTGCTCTAAAATTCAGTACCTGAGTTCGACTTTAACTGAGCGGGGATTTATTCTCGGTCGGGGCGGCTATCACGGCGGCGCTCCAGCGATCCGCGATGGGGTACAGGTGGTCTGGTGGATGCGCATGAACGTCAGGGAGGCTCAGGTCAGAGGAATCGTGTCAGAATGCTCGATCGATGGAGTAAGTTTTGGTGGAGAACCCTAACTCGCGAGCAGGTTTATATATGAGGTTTAAATCCTATTTTTATCGAATCCAAAACGAAATTAGGTTTAACAAACTTGATTCAAATTCGTGTGGATTAGTAGAGAATCCAACAAGGATTCTATCAACAAAAATTTGGGACAATTTTGATCCAAATTTGGTCAAAACTTGCGATGGCTATCCAAGCCTTTGTGCCTGTGGGGTTCGCTATTAGTAGTACTGTTCCTAGGAACAATATTGCGGTGGAAGTTTTATATTTTTTAAGTGCTATTATGCATATATATATCCAATATATATGCTACTCTATTATTAGTATAAAGTGGCAAAAATTGCTCAAAAATTTCTTAAAAAACATAAAGATATATACTTATTTCCTAGCAATAATAAGCACTACTTTGTTAGTATTAGCACAAGCATTCATACCTATATATTAACAAAACCCATGACTTAATTGTATATAACAAAATTTAATAAAAATAAAAATATATCGTAAATTAATTAGAAAAAAGATGGGAGTTTACATACCCAACCAAAAAAATTTCGTCCTCGAAATTAAAACTATTGCCGGAGGATGTGATACAATACAATATTAAGAATCTAACACGCAAACGTACCTTGGTCTTCGAACAAATGCGGGTAACAATTTCGGACGTCATCCTCGCGCTCCCAAGTAGACTCTTTGGCGAGTTGTTCTTCCATGTCACGAGAACCAATGGTATAGACTGATTTTGCAACACCTTCACTCGGCGATCGAGGATACCTACCGGTTGCTCTGGGTACGACAAACTTGGTCCAACTATAATTTTGGAGTGATCGAGCACGTGACTGCTATCTGCCACATATCTCCTTAGCTGAGATACGTGGAACACGTCATATACTCCCTCTAGCAACGGTGGCAAGGCCAATCTATAAGCAACTTCTCCAATACGTTCCAAGACATCGAAAGGGCCGATGTATCTTGGACTCAACTAGCCACGTCCTCTGAATCGAATTGTGCCTCTAGTGGGGGATATCTTGAAGAAAACATAGTCGACATCCTTGGATTCTAAAGGTCGACGACGATTATCTGCCCACTGCTTCTGTCGATCCTGCACTGCTCGCAGGTGGTCTTGTATCTTATATACCTTCTCCACTATGCTTAAAACTAGCTCAGGACCCAATATCTGTCGCTCTTTGATGTCACTCCAACAGATAGGAGATCGACACTTCTTACCATACAATGCTTCAAATGGAGCCATTTGAATGCTCGCTTGATAGCTATTGTTGTAAAATAAATTCCACAAGATGGAGGTGGTCTTCCCATGATCTGCCAAAGTCAAGCATACACGCTCTCAGCATATCCTCTAGCATCTGAATCGTACGCTCTGACTGGCCTTCTGTCGGTGGATGGTACGATGTGCTAAACTTCAAATGCGTACCCAAACTTTCTTACGTACTCCTCCAAAAGTGCTAGGTGAACCTCGAGTCACAGTCCGATACGATGCTAACTGGTATACCGTATGGCTTCACTATTTACTTCATATACATATCTTCCAAAACTTTTGTGGACTACCCCACTCTAAAAGGTAAGAAATGGGCCGATTTGGTAAGTCTATCAACAATTATCCATGCATCACGTCCACTAGGACTCCGAGGAAATCCTGTGACGAAGTCCATAGTAATGTGCCCCCACTTCCACTCGTGGATAGGTAGCGGTTTTAATAATCTGGTCGTCCTCAGGTGCTCGGCCTTCACTTGTTGGCATACCAAACACTTGGCCACGAAATGAGCTATCCTCCGTGCCACCAATTATACTGCCGTAAGTCTCGGTACATCTTAGTTCCTCCGGGATGAATAGAGTAAGTCGAACTGTGTACTTCTACCATCAACTCCTGTCGTAGCTCTCCATCAGGAACATAAATACGATCACCACATCGTAATATCCCATCGGGATGAATCCTCAATCCCGTCTGCTCTCCTGCTTCAGTCCTCACTCGAAGCCGTCGAAATCTAGCATCTGTAGGTAATGCCGCCTTGATCCTCTCCACTAGTGATGATTACACTTGGAGGTTGGTTAACACACCATCTGCTCCAGGCAATACGACCTCAATACGAAGCTGTTGCAAGTCTCTGATCAACTCCTTCGGCGTAGTCAAGAAGTATGCCATGGGCTTACAGTTTAATGCGTCTGCCATGACATTAGCCTTGCCCGGATGATAATATAACTCAATCTCAAAATCTTTTATCAACTCCAACCAACGCTGATGTCGCATATTCAACTTTTTTTGTGTGAATACGTACTTGAGGCTCTTATGATCAGTGTAGATATCAACCTTCTCGCCGTACAAGTAGTATCTCCATAGCTTCAAAGCAAAGATAACCGCTACGAGTTCTAGATCGTGGGTTGGATAATTCTTCTCATGCACCCTTAACTATCTCGATACATATGCTACTACATGACCATATTGCATCAACACGTATCCTAATCCCTTCCCGGATGCATCGATGTAGATTACGAATCCTCCCGGGCCCGATGGTAGTGTCAAGATGGGTGCAGTGGTCAAGCGCTTCTTCAACTCAGCAAAAGCGGTGTGATACTCATCTGTCTATACAAACTCCTGATCCTTGCAAGTTAGTCGAGTCATAGGCCCCGTTATTCGAGAGAAATCTTCTACGAACCTTCGGTAATATTCTACAAGTCCAAGAAAACTTATCACCTCAGAAGTCGATATGGGAGTGGGTCATGCCTTGACTGCTGTTATCTTCTCAGGATCTACCGATATGCCATCTTTAGTAACAATGTTCCCAAGAAATGAAACCTCCTTGAGAATGAAATCACACTTGCTAAGCTTTGCAAAAAGTTGCCCATTTCTTAATATTCCTAAAACTGTCCGTAGATGCTGCTCATGCTCCTATTGGCTCTTCGAGTATATCAAGATATCATCTATAAAGACAACTACAAATTTGTCCAAGTACTGATAAAAGATCTTGTTCATTAAGTTCATGAAGACTGCGGAAGCGTTGGTCAAATCGAAAGGCATAAGCAAGAACTCGTAGTGTCCATACCTCAATCGAAACGTCGTCTTCACAATATCTTCCTTCCGAACCTTTAGTTGGTGATAGCCCGATAGCAAGTCGATCTTCGAGAATACCTTGGACCCACTCAGCTGGTCAAATAGATCGTCTATGTGCGGTAAGGACGGCAAGGGGTACTTGTTCTTCACCGTTACTGTATTCAAGGCTCTGTAGTCGATGCACATACGCACTGTTCCGTCTTTCTTACGTACAAAAAGAATAGGTGCTCCCTATGGTGATGCACTGGCACGAATAAAGCATTTCTCTAATAAGTCGTTAATCTATGTCTTCATCTCTACCAACTCCTTTGGTGCTAGTCGACATACTCGAGATGAAATAGGCCCGACTCTAGAAATAAGCTCAATAGAAAACTCAATGTCTCGGTCAGGTGGAAGTCCTGGCAAATTTTCAGGGAACACATCCTCGAGCTCAGCGATAACAGGGTGCTGAGGGGTGTCCTGTTGTGGCATCTGCCACCCCGATTAAAAATTTATGGATTTTTTTAAAATTTTATTTGAGTAGATTATGGTTGATTTCTATGATCATAGGATGTCATGCCTACGCCCACAGGTAAGTTAGGACCGTCTTATGGTTATATAGCCTCTAGGTAGGTTATGTAAACATTCTATAGCTATTTTATAGTTCATTATGATTTTTAGATATTTTAGATAATTTTTAAATATTTATTTTGTGAGGATTTATATATTTTATTGACTTTCATGATTTACCATATGGCCATTCCGAGTTATTTTTGGGACCCAGTATTTAATTTAGGCTCTACTAGTTTATAAATATTTTCTAGAATATTCTAGGATTTTTCTGGATTTTTTAGAATTTTTTAGAATTTTTAGATAATTAAAACATATAAAATTTATATTTTATTGGTTTTTGGAATTTACTACAAGGTCACACAATGATATTTTTTGTTAAAATATTTTACTTAGATTCTAGACACTTAGAAATATTTTCTAGAATTTTCTAGGAATTTTTTGGAATTTTTTGCAATTTATTTTGATTTATTTAGACTTAAAATGAATTTTTAATGACTTTCTGTAATTAAATAATTAATGATACTGTCATCAGCACAGTCAACCACCCCCTGGCCTACCTTTCTGTAATTAAATTCCTGCAGATTTTGAGAGAGGTTTTATCTAGGAGTCCTTCAACTTCCCGAAGTGATTGCCGCCAAACGAAAAGAGCTTTTTGCATGCCGTTTTTTTTATTGGAAGCGTATTGAGGCACATTTTCTGAATATTTAATTTATTTTTGTAATTTCTGGAAAATTCGTAGAGTGCTAGTTGTCCGAAATTTAACACGTTTTGGTGTTTTCGATATTTCGGGAGAACTAGGAATCCGAATTATGAACCGTTTGAAGTTTCGTAAAGTTAACACAGAGCTCTATGACATATATTTTTCCCATAAATTAATTAGTTAATCCAATATTTTTATTAATTCTTAGAACTTAGTTTTGTCAATAAATCACCGATTTGGTCATAGATAGCCATAACGACGATATCTTTTGACCAAAGCATGATTTTGTGGCACGGTCGATTCCAGTGCACTCATGGCACTGAAATCTACTAGAGTGCGTACTCAAGTCATAGAGTTTGTATCGTTTGACTATTTAGTCATTGATGTGCCTTAATTTGTATGCCACGGGTTTCAAATTGGAAACTGTGATCTTCCTTGGCTAAAAATTAGTATTTAATTTTAATTCTAGAATTATATTAGATTAAATTAGGTTTTTGATTATTTATTTCATAATTAAATAGGATTAGTTATGTTAAACTAGTAGCCCCTTTCTAGGGTTTTTAGAGTGGGATTTTCATAATCTAACTTATGTTATTTATGTGACGGGGTAGATCGGTCTATGACGTTTGAGTTGTGACTTCATCATCTAGCAGAGCAAGGCAAGTATCATTATGACCTATGTTGCCTTTATTTTATGCTGCATGTTATTCTTTTGCTTAAATTGATAGTCTTATCTTCTATATCATTGGTGCACGAGATTTATACTTTTTACCATAACCATACATGTTCACTTAATATTTTCGTTCAATGTTCTATCTTCAATGTTCAATGTTTAAAGTTAAAGTTAATGTTAAAGTGCTCATGTTTACTTGTGAGAGAGTCGGGAGGGGGAATACAACTAGTATGCATGTGGTTTACGCAATGTATAATTTTTCCCAATGTCAATATTGATAGCAGTCGTTGCACCTCACATACCGACTGCCGGATGTCCTAACCCGTCCACATGTAGATCACTTGTATTCTAAAATACACAGTACACGAAAATTATTTTGTGTTGACATTTTGCCCAGAGGCTTGTCTTATATTCATCGTTCTCTTGTATTGTCTTCGTGTCTTAATTATACCTTCAACTGTTCCATGTCATAATTGTACTCTTGAACTATTTCCCAAGATATAGTGGTCTCTGTTGTATCATTTCATATTCATCTTTTCCTTATTGCTATTTTGTGTGCTTGTATATCATATTGTGTAGCGTAGTGTTATGGTGATCTTGCTCCAATCCTGACTAGATAACTATTTTTTAGCTTTAGACGACGTGGTTTTCCTCGAGGTTTATGGTGCGTATCTTAGTGACACTGACGTTACCTATGTGCCAGTTACTTCTACTGATACGGAGTAGCATATTTCTTTCTTATACTTTTTGTGTTATTCTTAGCTAGTGACCTTAGCGAACTTTAGTTTCAGTGGTTTTATATTTATTTTAGCGGGTTTGTTCCCGAGACTAGCTGAGTTGTAGTGGATCTTTCTTTAAATAATTTATTGAGACTTGAGTTTAATCTTTTTTTACAACTTAGTTGTGGATGATTAATGTGAACTGTGTACTTGTATGGATAATACTTATCATAAACAGCATATTACCGCCAACACTACTACGTAGGCTAGGCTTGGACACGTACTCGTAACCCAAAAGCGGATACGGGCCATGACACCTGCATCACCATATGAGTCCCCAATGCAGGTGCATCGCTTCTCAAGGCTTCTTCTTTGGCGAATTCGAACTCCATCGCATTCTGTGGTCTAAAGACAATACTGCCCTTATGGCAGTCTCTGAGAGTGAAATGTTAGCTCAACTAGTCCATTCCGAGAAGCACGTCGAATGTCGGCATAGGAAATACAAGAAGTCGTGCCTTCATCTCTCTACCACTTATCACTACAGAACTATATCTACAAACACCACTAACCGGTACAACACCTCCTCCAGTGAGGATTCTAATATTTTTAGGTAAAGATGACATGGATATGCTCTGTCTAGTAGCAAAGCTAGTGGCTATGAATGAATGGGTGGCTCTAGTGTCAAATAATATGATGGCAGGAAATAATGCAACTAAAACCATACCTGTTATGACGTCCACCTCTAGTTCTGTCTCTTTTACAGCTAGTATAAAAGCCTTCCCAACTCTTTGATTACCCGTTTGGGCTCTTGCCTGTTGAAATTGGGTTGCCTAAGGGAGGTAAGGGTGGTCGTGGTGCTCCTAGTCCCGTAATCGCTAGCTACTGTATCTGTTGTTGGTTCTATGGAGTGGTCCTCTGAAATGAGCAATCTCAAGACTGGTGCTGACTCGATCCGCCAGCTAGGCAATGTCCCAGTCGTCGTCGACAGTCTCTCTGAATATGACCAACCTTGCCACAGAAATGGCAAGTGGCCTTCTCCTGTGCCTGGTATGGCCCTATCCTCTGGTGATGCTGGTGTGAGCGAGGACGTCTCACTGGCCCTCCTGTAGTGGCCTTAGCTGATCCCATGGTTGAAGTAGCTCGTTGGTGTGCCTTCTTTCTTATGGCCTCCTGAGTTCTAGCCTCTGCCGGAACAGCTGCTTGGGAGACCCTCGAATCAGAGCTGGTGTACCTCTGCAACTCTATACTCAAGCCTCTATGAAATCTTTTGGCTTTCTTCAGCTTCGTCGTAACCAACCCCAGTACAAAATGACTCAACCGACTAAACTAGCCGTCGTACTCATCAACTGTCATAATCCCGTGCTCCAAGTATAGAAAGTACTGGTCATACAGTGCATCCTTGGCAGTATCGAAGAAAAACATCTTATTGAACAGTCTTTTGAATTCCTCCTATGTCTGATCAACTCCTAGCCGTCTCTCCTCTGTGGCCCATCCGTAAGCATTTTCTTCCAACTGTAACTTCACTAACATCATCCATAGATCTGCGAATAACTCGAAAGCCTTCAAGAGATTTTCTGTCTTAACCAGCCAATTGGTGATTCCAATGACGTCTTCAGTACCTTTAAAGTATGGAGGATTCATATTACAGAATCCCTCGATAGAGCCTATAGAAGCTTGGGGTGCTCAGGTCAGTGCTGTCTCCAAACTCCTTTGAATGGTTTCGTTCTGCTGCGTCTGTGCCTATACTAAGCCTTGGAGGATTTGGTCTATAGAAATTCCACCAGCCTGAGGCACGGGCTGCTGTGGGGGCATATATCGCATCTGGGCGTAAACTATGGGACACCCTGAGGCACATACTGTGGAGGATATAAAGGATATGGAAGGGGATACTGTGGTGGGTATGATGGAGGATACTGAGGTGGATACTGTGGAGGATACTGGGGCGAATATGGTGGTAGATATGGTGGAGGCCGCTGTGGTGGATATGATGGTGGATATTGTGGAGGCTTCTGTGGTGGATATGGTGATAGATATGGGGATGGAATCTGTAGTGGAAACTGAGGTGGATAGGGTGGCAAAGGTAGTAGGTACTCTTCTTGAGCTGCAGGTTTTTCGGGGCCTGTCTGTCCCACTTGGGGTGCCGGGGTTTGCTGCTGAGTAGTGGGTGGTGTCATCACAGGCTGCAAGGCTGGTCCGGATGGGGCTGGAGTGGTAGGGGACATGGCTAGGGGTGGCTGACCCACTGGCCCTCCTGAGTTGTTGAGCTCCCATCAGTAATAGCGAGAGGGGTAGCGCGTCCACTACGAAAATTCATCCTATATTGGTACGAAAATTAGAGTTTTGGTTAGAACAAAATCAAACTGGATGTAATCAAGCAGTCAAACGAGAAGTTGAGAAGTGATCAAGGAAGGTATTAATAAGTGGATGAGATTCTATATCCTACTCCTATATACAAGCTTGTTGGGAACAGTCATGTTACCTAACATTATTATAGACATGCATGGGCCCCCACAAAAATATGTAACGCCCCAGCCCCATAATACATAGGACTAAGTACGTCAACATGCCAGCTGCACATATACGAAGAATACACCAATATGTGGTATCCTCGTATTTATAAATAAGCTATAAGTAATATAACATGATAAGCCACAATATAAATAACTATATCTCATCCACAGCTCAACACATAATGAATAATAAGTCTCAATAATAAAAGAAGTCAAGAGATAGCCGGGTGGACATGCCCACACCAAACAGCAAAAAAAATAGTCTCAACTAAATGGAGCCAACCTCCTCAAAACAGAAAGATAAAGATAAGAAGATGTACACTACCTAGTCTCTGATAATAAAGAAGAAACTAACTATCAGTGGGAGATGCCTCGTCATCGACATAAAAAGGATCCAAAGCTCCTCCGTACTCCTGGGGATAGTCCTGCTCGTCTAATCCTGGAGAGATCACCAGGTCCTCAAAGGGACGTAACCAGATAAATAAAAATATGCTGAAATAGCTAAATATGCAAACATGCAACTATGATACTACAGGATCTGATAATCGTCTATGTGAGATATACTTTGAGGACAACGTTTTATGCAAGGGCTGTCGGATCAGTAGAGTAAATAAAGAATGGCAGAAAGTAACGCTCATCCGAGTCACTATCAGCCCATAAATGTATCTAAAAATGTAAATGTAGCCCCTATGCTAGTAGATGTCCCCTTCCTCCAATGCTCCTGTCCAAGATGTATCCACAATCTGTCCAGTTTGGCAACTGCTATGGCTTCTAACTCGACACACTAGTAGCAGTTACCTCCTATCCGTCGTACGACCCATACGTATCGATGACCAGTAGAGTACGCCGGTCCGTGTCCTATATGAACTCACTTATCACGTGATACACATGTGGCAAGGCCATAAGAGATATGAAAATATCCCACACTCATAAGGTAGTCGTCTAACACTAGGTTGATATGCATAATAGAGTATAAAATAACAAAAATGACTAAATCTAGTCGCCTGCACCCAAGTGTGACTTGGACGCACAATATAAACAAAATGACACATAAGAGAAAAAATATGCAATAATAAAATATACCGAAAATAAATGAGCACAATCAGAATCTATGGTAAGGTATACTTGCTTGTGGTGCGAGGAAGGCAATCCAACAATCGCAACCGGCAGTACCAAAACTTACAATTCACAGATGACTCCGTATGCTGAAATAAACATCAAAAACATTTCTGGTGTAAAAAATATATCTAGGAAATGCCTATCCAAATGTTAAATTTCGGAACAGGGGCAAAATCATAATTTTGTGGCAAAACGATGTCCGTCGTTAGACCCACT
>JANAVB010036402.1:45000-50518 GCA_029216955.1 Iris pallida
CATGTTTCTCGAATTATACTTGAACCATATCCTATGCATGTTGGTCTCTTCTCCTATATTTTTATACAAAGTTAATGCAGAAACATATCATGGATTTGACCAAAGTTAAGTCCGAGAACCTATATTGATAGGCATAGCAGACACACTACATCCATCCGTTAAATTACAGATTTAGAAGTTTTGCAGCCAGATGTGTGCAGGAGGGGCAAACTTCGAATAACGTGATTACGGAGGTATATGGTTCTATCATTCTATCTAGACTGCATACTTTCCATCCAGCTTGGCTTCATACCATTTTTGAAACTACTTTGATTATTTTCTATTGGCTCGATCCTCACCTTAACGATGTTTTTATCAACTCAGCGTAGTGCCAGCTAGAATAAACTAGTGTAGATCGATTAGACAAATTTTAGATCTTTGACAACAACATAGATCCTCGCAACAACAACAATATAGACAATCATCTCGAGAGTAGGAACACAACAAGCATTGCTCCAGATACGCCACTTATGGCTAAGACACTAGTTGATAATAGAGCAACACCCATAACGATTTAGTTATCCTGTTTAATACAGTTTCTCGAATTATATTGAATTATGAGTTAGCGGTAGTACCACGAAGTGCTACCTTCGACACCATTAATATCCTAAACGAGCAGAAATCTAAGGACTTAGTCGTTGAAGGAAATTTTTGATACACCATAGACGTCGCGCAAACGTGCATAGGCCATAGGAATAGTTAAATACGCTATCCCTCAGTTCGTGTGTCATTATTATAAAACTCACAAAATTGGGAGTGCAAAAATGACATAGGCTACCATTTCTTTCAAATTGCTCAAAATTGTGATACGAGCTTCGTACTTGACATTCCTTTCATATTACATATTGTTAGTCCCGGGGCTTGACCAAAGATGAAAAACTGATGCAATCGAGATCTGAGAGTCACACAAAACTTTGTAGTGATCAAACTCAAGATCTACGAAGATACAAAAAACCAAATAGCCAGATTACAATATGAAGGAGGGAAATAGAGAAGAGAAGACCTCTCGTTCTTCTTGCAAACGTGTTGCAATTGGGACAAAATGAGTTACAATAATCTAGAGAAAGATGAGATGAAGAAAAGTTGCTTGAGTGTCAAAACACCGTTGCTCAAAGCAAGATTCGCCCCCACGAATTTCTTCCAGGAACCAGCAAGTTGAGAAACTTGTGGAACGCTCGAAGTCACCTCTGTTCTGACTCCTCGAAAGTACTTGCAATGGCGGCAACAGCTCCCTCTCTCTCTCTTTTCTGACTTATAAAATTTATAGTCCTAACAAAGAGAGAGAGTATATATAGAGAGAGGGTTGAAACCCTAGCCGCCTCTTCAGTTATGGAAAGATTGAATCAAATCCCACAAAGATAGCAACGAACTTAATTCAAATCCCACAAAGATGAAAACAAAATTAATTCAAATCCCACAAAGATGGAAACGAAATTAATTCAAATCCCACAAAGATGAAAACAAAATTAATTCAAATCCCGTAAAGATAGAAACGAAATTATCGTATTGATTCAGTCATCCATAACTGACTTGTAGCCTGCAGTCAGCGGAGCCCTCCATGCGGCAGCAGCAGCAGCAGCCTGGCCACATGAGCCATAAGGCCTCATGGCCGTATGGACCACATGAGCCTGCATGAGCCGCATGGACCGCATGAGCATATGAGCCGCATGCCGTATAAGACCGCATGACTGCTGACGTGCTAAGTGCAAAGTGTGCCAACAAAATGCCACATTACGCCTCATGAGCCCGAGCCCGAGTCGAGCCCGAGTCCGAGTCGCTAAGCCCCTTTAGGGCTTAGCTCCAAATGGAATTAATCCAAGAGAATGACAAAAGCATTAATGCTTAATCCTTGGTGCCTTATTCTTACCTCCTAGTAAAATCACCCACTTGGTTCCCTCCTTAGGGTTACCACCCCATGTGCATCTCACAACAACACAACCAAGTATTATGTTGAGATAACTCATGGTGCATTTCCGATGTAGGACTAAACTTTTACAAGGCATGTTGAGAGCAAGCTATCTCTATGTAAAAAAAGCACCAACAATCCCACATATCACAACATATATATGTATCCAGGATTGCGTTCCCCACAGTAACTGTCCATTTTGCATTAGGATAGATGTCGCTGACGACTTGAATCTTTCCGTATGGGTTAAAACAATGTGATATAAGAATGGACTACGCCTTGAATTTTGCACCACAATTGTAATTCTTTCCACTCACAAAGTGTAGTTATGTGTGCTTCTGGCTGCACATTAAAGGCCCTGTGCCAGCCTGGTTTCAGTGTATAATTTTGGGCGTCTACAAGTTTACCCTCAAGAGACGGCCTGATATCTTTTTCCATACACTTTAGGTGAGTTCTTTATTAAAGAGACATGGCATGAAGCCTTGTGCTTCCTTGCGGAGCTACGCCGCTATGACATGGCTTGAAGCTGAGGCATTACTCCTACCTGGGAACCTCATCGTAGTGTCATACTACTGTAGCATGAGGTCTCAGCCTCTTTGTAGTGCCAATCAACTCAGCATGAAGCCTAAGGCTTCCTTGCGGTGTTATGCCGCAACGACATGGCTTACAAGGCCTAGGCTTTACCCCTACCTGGGTACCTCATCGTGGTGTCGTGCCACTATAACATGGGGCCATCCTTCCCTTTGTAGTGCTGTCTACAACTCTTTAATTATGTCATACAGCATTAGGCTACCTGCCTATTTGCGGTGATACGCCGCTATGACTTGGCTTGCAAAGCCGAGGCATTACCCTAGACCTAGGAACCTCATGGTAGAGTCACCCACTGTAGCATGGAGTTTCACTCCTTGAAGTGCTGCTCTACCGTGCTTCCTGTAAAGCACACCAAGCATTCACTCTGCTGAGAACTCATTAAGGCGTTTAAGCCAACCTTCCACAGGATCTATTTTTTTGCAGAAAATACATAGTAGACAATAGTGGTTATGGGTTCGTATCCCTTCCATGTTCCAGAGAACAAGTACCCACTATTACCTGATAGTTTTCCTGTCAGTGATCCTCCTTTGAACCAAAAGTTAGATGCTTAGTAGATTTCTCTTTGAACTAATAGCATAAAACTTTATGGTAGGATTACAAAGACACACTATTATAATGCCTTCAAGCCAATTTTACAAGCTGTGTCATCGACCAACTGGCGCTTGAGGCCCTTTGTGAACGGATCTGCCAGGTTCTCCTGACTCCGAACATCAATCACTGCAATTACCTCTTTTGATAAGATCGTGTACTGCCCTGTGCTTCAACCGTACACTCCTCTTCTTTCTGTTGAAAAGGTCATTTGATGCTACCGCCGCAGTCGTCTTGTTGTCACAGTATATCGGTATCGCCGGTATCTGAGCCCCAACCACTGAAAGATCATACATGAGCTCCGAAGCCATTCTGCTTCATCTGCTACATTTTCAAGTGCATAGAATTCAGATTCCATGGAGGAACGAGAGAGTATAGTATGCTTCTTCGACTTCCACGATATAGCAACTCCATCCAAGGAAAAGACATATCCACCTATGGATCTCTCGCTTTCCACCTCTGAACACACCTAGCATCACTAAAGCCTTCCACTACTGTCGGATATCCGTTGTAGTACAGTCATATGCCTGAGTCTTCTTGAAGAATCTCATCATCCGTTCACAGCTTTCCAGTGCACAATCCCTGGGTTGCTTATGAACCGACTCAGCATTTCCACGGCGAAAGCTATGTCAGGCCTTGTGGCAGTGGTTGCGTACATCAAACTTCGATAATGCTATAATACTCCAGTTGCCTGACGCTTTCCTCGAGTTTGGCTTCAGCTTCTTATCACAACTGTATGGCGTATCGATCCCTGGAAGATCCTATACCCATAGCGTGTGAGCATCTTCTCAATGTAGTGAGATTGTGACAGTGCTACTCCAGTGCCTGTCTGGATGATCTTTATGCCTAAGATGACATTACATCCCCCAAGTCCTTCATATTGAACTTGGTTGAGAGAAACTTCTTTGTCTCCGTGACACAACCTATATCCGTCCCTAGGATTAGCATGTCATCCACATACAAACAAACGATGAATCCTCTTCCATCAGCGAACTTTGTGTAAACAAATTTGTCCATCTCGATGACTTGTAGCCGTTTGACCTAATAACTTATCAAACTTCTCATGCTACATCTTGGGAGCTTGCTTCAAACTATACAATAATTTCACCAAACTGCAGACTTTGTCTTCAAGATCTTTGACGACAAATCCATCTGGCTGTTGCATGTAAATTCTTCGGTCAGCTCCCATTCAAGAATGTTGTCTTATATCTATCTGAGGTATCACCAACTTATGTACAGCTGCTAGAGCGATTAACATCTGATGGTGGTCATCCAAGCTACTGGAGCATACGTATCAAAGTAGTCTATCCCCCGTTCTGAGAAAATCCTTTGCTACCAGCCTGGCCTTGAACTTGTTAATAGTTCCATGCCTTCATCTTCTTCTTGAAGATCCATTTACATCCGTGGCCTTTTCTCCTTCAGGTAGATCTAACAACACCCATGTGTTATGGAGGTGATAGAGTCAAACTCATTTCACTGCCTCCTTCCAGAAGATAGCATCTCTGGTCTTCATCACTCATCATAGGTAAGCGAATCTGTTCCATAAGATAGGTGACAAAGTCATCTCTGAAGTCTTTGGGTCTTCTCGCTCGCTTTGCTGAGGCTCTGCGAGTTCTGGTACAAGAGTTGTTTCATCAACAACAACTTCTTCTTGGACTACTGGCCATTTGAGATTTCAGCTCATTTGCACCTACATCATTTCTGGAATGTCCGAAAAAAACAATATTTTTGTCTTTGCAAACTTGTCTTCAAAGTATTCAGCATCGCGAGATTCGATGATATGATTTGACTCAATATTAAGAAATCTCGAGCATCACTCTTCTCGGCATACCCCAAGAAGATCGCCTTCGTAGACCTTGTCCCCAGCTTCTGAATCTTCAGATCTGGAGCTTCATATACGCCAGATACCCACACTCGAATGACATCATGTTGGGTCTGACTTTGAACCAGAGTTCAGGAGGAGTACGTCGAAGTTGCATATGGCACTCTATTCAGAATGTGAAAGTGGCCGTTAATGCAGCCCCTCCCCAGTAGCATTTGGAAGACCTGCAGTAAGCAGCATTGAATCATCATTTCTGTTAATGTTCGGTTCTCCTTCTGACTTCGTTGGATTGAGGAGAATATGGAGCAGGTAATCTCGCATATGTTTCTATGTTCTTGCAGAATGATGCAAAGTCATGAGACCTGTACTCTCCACCTCGATCACTTTCTCAACCCCTTGAGTGTTGTCCAGTTGCGTTCAGTCGCTTCGGAAACTCTCTGAACTTCTCAAAAGCTTCATCTTGTAGTCTTAAGCGAGTGTAGACGACGCGTATTTGAGAAGTCGTCGATGAAGGTTATAAAATACTTCATTCCGGCCTTCATGGAGAAATATTTGAAGTCACAGATATCGGA
>JANAVB010036403.1:0-43707 GCA_029216955.1 Iris pallida
CCCATTGAGGCAGAGTGGTGGTACCTTCGCCCAGGTCCCTTAAATCCTTGTTGGCCTCAAAACCCAATAGATGGGGCCAACTTTGGTGATCCTCACCCTGAAGACGGGATAAATCTTTCTACAAACCGGGACACCAGTATGCGACCACTCCTCCGATGGAAACGACGAAGGAATGCATCTCCACCCTATAATCTCCTTCCGAGCCTGGCTCATCACACTGGGATGATTCAAAATCAGCCATCCCATCAATAGTGAAACGGCAGTTCGGGCGCGCGGGAAGTTATTGTTTCGGCCTCTGTCATGAATCACATTTCCAGCAAACCTCTCAAACCTCGCTGCAGGTTACATACCATTGCGGGGAGAAGAGCCAAACGCCGACCGAAAACCAGCTTCACGGCTGGCAGGATTAAGTTTCGGGTTACCCTCTCTACGGCAACGGATCCGCCCGCAAATACGCAATCCCGGCCAATATCATCAGGTAGGATGCCACACCGCCTTGGGTGACATCCGATAAGCAAGATGCCAGAAGCAGCTGTAGGAGCGTGCATCTGACTGCTGGTCCTCACTTTCTCGGGGATTTTTCTCCCCTAACCTGCTCATTTCGGACAACACTTCGCTACGAGAGAGCGCCGGTGGAGTAGAAAATTGTGAGGGATCCTCCTTGTCTTGTCTAAAGACATGATCTCTCCAAGCGGTCACATGAGGCTGCGTCCCGTTCCTATCCCGTCTCTGCATATAGTAATGATGACTCGCCACTTCCTTGAAGACGGCCGTCATCTCCTCAGCCCTGTCCCCCAGGACTTGAAATTCCTCATTGGTTGGAAAGTACTCTTCATAGGGTTCCGACCCCCAAGGGAGTTTTGACACCTCGTACATCTCATGAAGTGCGAACCCTAATTCCCCCACCGGGGTAAAGAAGGTCCCGGTATGGATATCAAACATCTCCAGGAGTGCGAGGAACATGTGCCTATTAAGGTCAACACATGCCTGGGTAGCACGGATCGTGGCAGTCAAACCCGATCTCTCGGAGCTCAGTCTGAAACCGCGACAAGATCCAGAGCGTCAGTTTATCCCATTTGGAGACGTAATGGCACCAACCCTCCACCCGAAACTCTCCTGTCGGGTAGGAACGTTCCATCAAAAACATATGATGTGTAAAAGTCGAAGCACTATAAGCAAACATATCAATGGGTACATCACTGAAGAGGCTCCCAGGACGTAAAGTTCGCCAAGTGTAAGAAGACCCAGACCGTACAACGGTCAAAGCATCCCTTTGGTCGGAAGTAGAATCAATTTGGATGACACCAGTCATCGCTCCCCCCTGAGAAGGGGTAAGCTCCCAAGACATTCTCCTCTGGGAAACGAGGCGACAGAAGGACGTCAAAGGCCACTGACGTTCAAGTTGCTTAACAGTCATATGCACTCCATTCGCAGTAAAGAACCAGTCCTCCTTGACCTTCAGTACTGACGAGTCAGTAGAAGTGAGACGGTCTCCAAACAGGAACTCAGGCTTCAGGAAGGTCACTTTATCAGATGTGGAGGGTTTAATGACTCCACGCTCCATCATCCGTTTGAGGAACCAATACTGTTGTTCACGGATTAGGGTCATTCTCTCAGGAGGCTGATCCAGCATAAGAACATCTTGAGCAGGGTTTATCACCTCCTCGTTATGCTCTACTCCCATTTGGTTGAAGGCAGCCTCCAAGAAAACTTCACTCAAAGCGGGATTGCCATCGACACTAGTAAAAGATCAGAAAAAATCAGAAGAGAACACACATGTGTCTAAAGGAGAAAAACTGCGGCGCATCTTCAGGGTTTGAACCCATGCGCGTCAGTAGTATAGCCTCGGCGCATCTTCAGGGTTTTGAACCCATGCGCGTCAGCGGAATAGCCTCGGCGCATCCAAGGTTTAAACCCATGCGCGTCGGCGGACAAAGACCGCGGTACATCATTAAAGACTCAAGGCCTATGTGCGTTGGCGGGACAATGAGACTTACCAACCACCTCCGGCCGAACTTCGACAGGCCGACGGGGAACGACCGCCGCCGCAACTTCCGCGGACTCTTTCGCTTTCTCCTTCCCCTTGCCGGCAGCGCCGCGAGGAGTCTTGGGAGCCATTCTCTCGAAGAAGGAGAAGTTAGGGTTTTGAAGAAGAAACTCTAAAGAAGCAGAGGCACAGAGAAGAAGAACTCTTTCTCTCTCCGACTCTTACCTATTTATAGGGCATGGTCGCACGCGTGAACAGATGACGTGTGATCTCAGCCGTCGCCTCGGGTTCTGTGCAAGGATAGCAGCAAATAAAACCAAAAGATCATCATTAATCTTTTCGGTTACCGAGGCACCATCATCATTAACTGAGAAGAGCATGCGCCCGAACAGACATGCGCCCAGAAATCATGCGCCCTGACCTCCATGCTTCTTATTCAAAGTATTCCAAAACTTACTCAAAAGTTTTGAAAACTTTGAAGGGAGTCTTGTAGAAGCATGGAATTTTACAACCAGAAAGCCCATGCGCCAGACACTACATGCGCCAGAACTCAGATGAAGAACTTCACAGCAAAGTCAATAACTATAGACATTTGAAGAAGGACTTTTTATTTATATATAAAAGTCTATTACATGTCTAGAAAAGGTTGTACAAAGGAGAATTCCTACAAAGGAAAGGCCTAAGTCTACAGCCAGCGGCCATCATGCGCCTTCAGATAAGCGCAGCGGCCACCATGCGTCTCCAGATAGGCGCAGCATCACTATGCGCCACCAGTGAGGCGCAGCAGATATCATGCGCCTCCATCCAGGCGCATCCCATCATCTCTTCAGCACCTCAGTTATGTGCATCCCTTCAGCCAAATTCTTCCAGCCAGGCTCACCTGGCCGAGCAGAGCCCAGTTATGTGCCGCTCTTCCAACCAGGCTCGCCCGATAAATGCTTCAACACAAAGCATTTAACCCTCTGGCTGGAACCAAGGAAGAGAAGAGCACCGCAAATGCTGTGGCCAGGGGAGGCTTCGAAAGAGCCTCCAAAGCCGAAGGAAGACCGTGATCGAAACCACGGCTAAAGGAGCAGCTTTCGACCCGATCAAAGTGGGGAAACCCCACTTTGCAGGAAGAGAGAGCCTTGCACCGCCATTCTGATCTACGGCTCTTCCGGAATAACGGAGACGAGGCTCGAGCATCCTTATCTTTGGATGCAACAGGCACCTTCCGCCTGCCTCAAAAGCCCTCGACTCCGTCTTTTGGATGTAACAGTCACCTTCAAGTGCATTAAAGACAACACAGCGTCTCATCTTCACCCTCGGGAGCACTTCGTCAGCAGAATGCACCCGTATGTTCAAGTTCATATTGGAAGTACGTGAGGGAATGAGAAGCAAATCTTCTCTCCATACCACTATTTATAGGCCGGGCAGATCAAACCCACGTGCCAAGTGGATGGCCCTCCGAATTCTGTGCAATGAATTTACATTAAATGGATGAACCGGACGCCTCGAATTCAGCCAAACGGCTATTTATAGCACTCGAAGAGCGAGACAGCCGCATCATTAAAAGACATGTCCGATGCGCCAGCCAGACAGCGCATCACACGGACGCGCCCTTCGGCATCAAGCGCATCACACAGACGCGCCCTACAGTACTCGGCGCATTATAGAGGGTACGCCCCACACATCTCCATACCGAGTGGAACGCCAACCGACGCGCCCACTCAGCTGTCCATCGAACGTCACCAACATTAAATGCTGAACTGACAGAGTTGGCAGCACGCCTCCCAAAGTCTGAACAGTTGACAGCTTTTTCAGAGAACGAAGCGTCGGCAACGTCAGCATCATCATGACTCCGACGGCTACTGCCACGTGGCCATCCGCATGCGCCTCTACGGCTATGCGTCCAAACCCGCATGCGCCTCTACGGCCATACGTCCAAACCCGTATGCGCCTCTACGGCCATGCGTCCAAATCAGCATGCGCCTCAAAAGCCATGCGCCTCAGACTGCTCTCTGATCCCAAAAGACAGAAGGAAAGTCGCCTGCATGCGCCTCAAAAGCCATGTGCCCCAAATGGTTTGTAACTCCTAAAGGTTATGAGCCGCAGCCTCCTCCTGCGCCCAATCCAAGGTGCAGCCCACCAGATCACTCCTCTCCACCAAATCCGAGATCTTCGAACCATGAGTCGACGACACGTGTCTTTTGACTCAACTCATCCAAGATTTCAGCAACGGAAAGATCTTCTCTCTGCTACGTGCCGGCTCACAATAGCAGTATGAAGAGTTCTCCCCCTCGATCAGGGCGCAGCATCCATGCGCCTCCATCAGCAACCTCCACGTGGCATCCCCACACCGGCGCATCCTACATACGCGCATGAGCAGCCAGCCTGTAAAACTATAAATAGAAGGATCATCCCCTTCACACACACACAGAGACTCAGAACATAAGACTCACAAAAAGAATCCACAACAGAGAATCACCGGAGAGGCAGTTCTAGACACTCAACGTCTTACTCCTCTCAGCAGGCTCCAGCACCCAGAGCAATCAACACCTTCAGAGAACCGATAACCGCCGTCAGCCGGTCAACGGAGTCAACGCATTACCACTCGCTCCATTGGCACTAAGGACCCAGCTTAAACAAAAGTGTACTCCTAGGACTACATCTAAGTCCTATATTGTATCACTGTTCTGTTTGTATTAAGATTTCAATCAAAACAATTTTAATGGCAAACATGGACTGGCTGAAAGACAGTCATGTGACGATAGATTGTCGTAGAGGGAGTGTATCTTTTGATATTCCAGACATGAAGAGATTCACCTTAGTCAGATCAGAGGCAACTCAACAAGAGCAGGGAGTAATAACGACAATGGAAGAAGTTCAAGTTCCGAAGGTAGTTGAAGAATTTCTAGACGTATTTTCCGAAGAACTTCCAGGGCTACCACCGATTAGAGATATTGAGTTCAGTATAGAATTGGCACCTGGAACTAAACCGATATCAGATCGAGTTTACAGAATGGCGGATTCAGAGCAGGCCAAGGTATATCGACACATAGAGGAACTGAAGGAGAAGAAGTTCATCCAAGCTAGCATATCACCATGGGCAGCACCAGTGGTACTTGTGGGAAAGAAGGATGGATCATCCAGATTGTGCATTGATTACAGGAAGCTTAACGCGGCAACAGTGAAGAACAAGTACCCACTACCCAGGATCGACGACTTATTTGATCAGTTGAGCAAAGCTAGAGTTTTCTCCAAGATAGATCTTCGTTCAGGGTATCATCAAGTGAGGGTTCGGAAGGAGGACATTCCCAAGACAGCATTCAGGTCGAAGTATGGGCATTATAAATTCTTAGTAATGCCGTTTGGTTTGACCAATGCTCCAGCAATATTTATGGATTTGATGAACCGCATCTTTATGCCATACTTAGATCAGTTTGTCGTTGTATTTTTTGACGACATTCTCGTATATTCTGCCAGTGAAGAGGAGCATGAAGTCTACCTCAGGAAAGTGTTACAGGTTCTGAGAGAGAACCAGTTGTATGCCAAGCTCAGTAAGTGTGAGTTCTGGACGGATCACATTTCATTTTTGGGTCACATCATATCAGGAGCTGGAGTAGCAGTAGATCCCAAGAATGTAGAAGCAGTAGAGAGTTGGCCAGTACCCAAGACCGTAGCAGATGTGCGGAGTTTCTTGGGATTGGCAGGATATTACAAAAGGTTTGTATCAGACTTTGCGAGGCTTTCAGCACCCATGACCTGATTGACACGGAAGGATGTACCATTCGTCTGGTCGGTAGAATGCCAGGCATCATTTGAGAATTTGAAACAGAAGTTGATATCAGCGCTTATTCTTACATTGCCAGTTGGACCCGGAGGTTTTACCGTTTATTGTGATGCGTCAGGTAAAGGACTTGGGTGCGTCCTAATGCAACATGGGAAGGTGATAGCATACGCATCTAGGCAACTTCGAGACCACGAGAAGAATTACCCAACTCATGACTTGGAGTTGGCGGCAGTAGTATTTGCTTTGAAGCTATGGAGGCATTACTTATATGGTGACCGAGTAGACATGTATACAGACCATAAAAGTCTGAAGTACATCTTTTCCCAGAAGGAACTGAACATGAGGCAGAGAAGATGGTTGGAGTTGATCAAGGATTATGACGTGGAGCTTCAGTATCATCCAGGCAAGGCTAATGTGGTAGCAGATGCTCTCAGCAGGAGAGGCGGCGCATTTATGTTGACAACACAGAGGCATATCTTAGAAGACCTTCAGGAGATGGGCATCGAGGTTATACTTCCTTGTGATGTAGGAGTTCTGGCGAGTCTACAAGTTTAATCCAACTTGGTAGATAGGATCAAGGCAGCTCAGGCACAAGACCCAAGGATTCAGAAGCTTAGAGCAGAATGTGAGTCAGGACTCAGAAAGGAGATGCAAATTCATAAAGATGGTACCCTTAGGTTTGGGTCACGTCTATGTGTACCTAGTGGAGATATCAGACAGGAGGTTATGGCAGAAGCTCACAGTTCTCAGTATTCTATACACCCTAGAGGGACCAAGATGTACCAAGATATCAAGCAGCACTTCTGGTGGAACGGGATGAAGAGGGAGATAGCTAGATTTGTTTTCCGTTGCTTGGTATGTCAGTAAGTGAAGACAGAACAGCAGAGGCCAGCTGGGTTATTGCAACCGCTTCCTATCCCGGAATGGAAGTAGAAACATATTACAATGGACTTTGTGACCGGTTTACCGAGATCACCAAGTGGTAAGGATGCTATTTGGGTAATCGTAGATCGGCTTACGAAGGTGGCACATTTTCTTTCTTTTAGAGTAGGTCAATCTACGGAGAAGTTGGCAAAATTGTATATGCAGCATATAGTCAGGCAGCATGGGATCCCAGTCAGTATTGTGTCAGACAGAGATACCCGTTTTACATCACATTTTTGGAAGAGCTTACATCATAGCTTGGGTACCAAGTTAAGATTTAGTACGGCTTACCATCCACAGACGGACGGGCAATCAGAAAGAACAATTCAGACTTTAGAGGATATGTTACGAGCTTGCACCCTAGATTTTGGAGGATCTTGGGAGAGCCACCTACACTTGGTCGAGTTCTCATACAATAACAGTTATCAAGCCAGTATCCGAATGGCGCCATTTGAAGCACTATATGGTAAGAAGTGTAGGTCGCCACTAGCATGGGATGATATCGGGGAGAGGAAGATGCTAGGTCCAGAAATGATTGTCCAGACGGTTGAAGTGATTAAGGGAATTAGAGAGCGACTTCGAGTTGCGCAGGATCGGTATCGTCATTGGGCAGACCAGCATCGTAGGCCGCTAGAATTTTCTGTTGGGGACCACGTATTCTTGTGGATCTCACCTACCCGTGGGGTCATTAGATTTGACATTCGCGGGAAGTTGAATCCCCGATACTTGGGCCCGTTTGTTATCCTTGAGAGGATAGGCGATGTTGCTTATCGTTTATCCCTTCCACCTTCGTTACGAGAGGTGCATGACGTATTTCATGTATCTCAGTTGCGAAGGTATGTATCGGACCCAAGCCATATCCTTGATCATTCTGAGCTGGTTGTTGGTACCAATCTGTCTTACGAGGAACAACCTGTGTCTATTTTGGACCGAAGAGAGAAGATACTCAAGAACCGAACAATTAGTCTTGTCCGGGTTGCTTGGGGTCATCACTCTTTAGGGGAGTCAACGTGGAAACGTGAGGATGATATCCGATCACGGTATCCGCATCTGTTTGACTCATAAGGTATATCTCTTTCTGTATACCTTGATTGTCTTAACTCCTCATGCTTGTTACTTTATGAGTAGAATTGCTTAGTGTCGTAAAATGTTCAACATAGATATGTTACTTACTATTGACATTGTAGAATGATTGCTTACTTAAATTGCTTATACCTGGAGTAGTCCAGCTCTGATGTTTCTATCCTGCTTGGATTTGAAATTCCGAGGACGGAATTTTTCTAAGGAGGGTAGAGATGTCACTTCCCGTTTCTGGAATACGTATTCTAAATACATGTACTGCTGGAACGTATTTATTCAATATTTATCATGTATTATTCTGTATTTAAATCCCTTTAATTTCATGTTAATTTATTTCCTGCAATTATTTTTCTGTATTTTACTTTCTGTATTTTATTCTCTGCTTTTACTTTGCTTTTGGGTTCGGCCTAGATTGGTTTATTTTCGGTTTTTGTTGGTTCATTATGAACCGAAATAAATCCCTACCTACTACCACCCCATTTAAAGCCTCAAACCCTTTCTCTCTCTTCATTACTTCTTCTCATTACTCTTCTTCTTCCTCCTAACTCTCCCACCAACCTAGGAGAGCAAGGCAAGTGCCAACTTGCTTCATGATGGATCCCCATTATTATTGTTCCATCATCTTCCTTATTTGATTCTAAGTCTCTTTAGTACTTAGCATTTTCAATTTCATGGCTTATTTGTTGTAGATCTAAGTTTGATACATTTTCGGGTTTCTTAGGTTTTGATCTAGTAAACTTTGTTATCTTCAAGTTTTGATGGTTCCATGTTGTAGAGAATTTCGTTCTACCCAATTTTGACCTATGGAAGTCCATATTTGGGCTTGGGATGAAGGATTTATGGAGCTTGGAAGCAATGGCTTCCATGGTTCTGTTCTCAGAAAATTCGAAAAGGAAGAACAGCCACAGCGTATGAGATTTATTTCCCACAGCCGCATGAATCTTCATTCCTCAGGCGCATGAGATTATTTATTTCCCAATCATTTCCCACAGCGCATGAGATTATTTATTTCCCAATCATTTCCCACAGCGCATGAGATTATTTATTTTCCAATTATTTTCCACAGCCGCATGAATCTTCATTCCTCAGGCGCATGAGATTATTTATTTTCCAATCATTTCCCACAGCGCATGAGATTATTTATTTCCCAATCATTTCCCACAGCCGCATGAATCTTTATTCCTCAGGCGCATGAGATTATTTATTTTCCAATCATTTCCCACAACGCATGAGATTATTTATTTCCCAATCATTTCCCACAGCGCATGAGATTATTTATTTCCCGATCATTTTCCTCAGGCGCATGATATTATTTATTTCCCGATCATTTCTCTCATGGCGCATGATATTATTTATTTCCCAATCATTTCCCTCAGGCGCATGATATTATTTATTTTCCAATCATTTTCCACAGCGCATGATATTTATTTCCCACAGCCGTATGAATCTTTCTTCCTCAGGCGCATGAGATTATTTATTTCCCAATCATTTCCTACAGCGTATGAGATTTATTTCTTTTCCAATCATTTCCCACAGCAGCATGAATCTCCATTCCTCAGGCGCATGAGATTATTTATTTCTCAATCATTTTCCACAGCGCATGAGATTATTTATTTTCCACAGCGCATGAGATTTATTTCCCACAGCCGCATGAATCTTTATTCCTCAGGCGCATGAGATTATTTATTTCCCAATCATTATTTATCTCCCAATTTTATTTCCCGAATTTGGCATTAATTAACATTGATTGTTATCTTGATTAATTATTGATCATGCGTTCCTAGATGGAACTAAGAGACTGGCTAGTCGTCTTATTGAATTAAATGGAATAAGACACGTTCATATTTGCAATCGATTGGCCAATCCCAAATATTGACATATAGATACATGTAGGCTACAATTTATTTATTTATTTTACGAAAGCAGCATGTGTACTTTATGGTCAATGCATGATTTTTCCGTGGTTAGTTTTAATTGTTGCATTACGCTATGTAAGACCTACAACCTAATCGTACGGGTATCGTTGTAGAGTTGGGCATATCGTACTTTGTACGGAAGTACTCATTCTGAATGACCATGATCTACGGTATAGAATTTCACTTAACATAGAAGCTACTAAGTTAAATAAAATAATGATTGCATGGAGAGTATGGATTTCCGAGTTCTTACATGGCAGCCCTCTTTGGGACTATTAGCGCCCAACAGGCCGGCTGGTTCCCACAGATACTGCAATTCTGCCACACGGGCAGGGAACGGTATCTGCTTATATTATTGTATATTGTATATTGATGACGGGCGTCCCGCTGGGACTCGTCTAATTCATGATTGGCGCAATGGATTGCTTGGATCGACTAGCCTTGCTTGTCCATAGTAAGAACTGAGAAATCCTTATTGTATAATTCTAGGATAACTTGGGACTCACAGTAGTCAGCCGTAGGAGTTGGATGGCCGTTTAAGTTGATTTGTTTGTGTACTGTACCTACTATGTTACCTAACTGAGATGATCAGAGCATCAGGACATGACGGGCCAACTTCTGTCCTTGTTTGGTTGGGAGGTTGGTTCGAAGTGTCGTGATGTTACGTGAATCACAGTAGCAGGCAGAGATCTATTATTATATTCTCTTATTTACTAGTTTAATGTCTCATATCGTGCTTTCTTGCGGTACTTGCTATTAGAGGTCTAACCTCTCTGGTTTTGCATGGCCAGATTTAGAGCCGGTCCCCGAGGACTCAGCTTACCTCTACCTCCAAGATGGTCAATACTAGAGGAATGATCGCAAGAGGACTCGAGTGGGTTCCTTACTTCCCTGCTCATTTTGTTAATTACTTTACATTTTGCCGCTTGGCACCGACATGTTAGTCGGATAGTCTTGCACTTACTTTTACATAATTGTAATTAAGTCAGACTGCAGCTGATAACAATTGTGTATATGTTGCTATATCATCTGGCTATGTTTTGTAAAGCCAGATCTCAAGAACATTTTGACTAAGCGTTTGGGACGCCTTATTGCTTTATCTTAAATGTTCTCTGTTATTGCTTCTTGTTTGAATGATTGAGACAATAGATGTGAAGTGACCATAGCGAGACTTTCATGTAGTATGCATCCCCTTGTCTTTTAGACAGCATTGATCGTATTATACGGTATTCATCTACCCGTAATACGTAGCTGGCTGAGTCATTCCCCCGCTCTCCAGTATTCTGGTTCTGGGGCGTGACATCTTGAGATGGGCGAAGGAATAGGAGCAATAGGACTTGGATACGGACAGAAGAAAATCAAAAATAATGGATAAATAAATATTTATATATTACGAGTTTTTAGAAAATATTTATAATCCCTAAAACTAGTTTTCATAAGTTAAATATTTGTAGGAAAAAAATATTTATTATAAATACCATGAATCTAGAAATTATTTAGGGCTCAACTCTATTTTGTAAAAATATGATCTGTAGGCCAACAACCCCAAAATAATAATATAGTAATATTATAAAACTTTCAGAATGTAGTTTTGAAATTTGTATCTAGCCCAACTAAATACTATATTTTTGCATATGTATAATTTAGAAAATATTAATATAACCTTGTTTTGAAATTAACTATGATAGTACTAATTAGTCACTAGTAGAAGTTTACAACAATAATATTAATGCTAGTAATAATAATAATAATAATAATAATAATAAAATCAGGATAATTGAAATTGAGGAAACATAGTAATAATGATAATAGTTAACAAAAAAAAATTAAAATAATAATAATAATAATAATAATAATCATAATGATAATTATAATGATAATTGTAATAATAATAATAATAATACTGTACTTGTTGCTCTCTCTTTTCGAGAGAGTGTAAGTACATAAAACAAAACCATATTGAAGAGTCTGAGAGAGAGAGAGATTGAAAAAGAAGAAAAGAAAAAAAAATATATATATATATAAAGAAACAGTAGAGAGAGAGTGAGGAAGAGAGGGCGGAGAGGAAATCGGAGGGCGGCGTTCGCGGGATGGAGGCTAGGGCGGCGAGGTAGAGGAAGCGGGGGAAAGCGTCGGAGAGGGTCGGGCTCGAGCTCGGGCTCGGCGGAGGGAGATCGGTAAGGGGGTTTCGAAGGGTGGAAGAGCGGTCGGGCGGAGGCTGTGGGAGAGGCGGCGAAACTAGGTACGACGACTAGTCGTAGGGCCAGGTGGAGGCGGCGCTCGGGGTTTGGCGACGGGAACGACGGGTTTGGCTGGTGGCGGGGAGAAGGAGAGCCGGGAGGCGGGCGCTGCGAGAAGTGGGTTCGGCTCCGGGCGGAGCTCGCGGCTTGACGAGGCCGGCGCGGCGAGAAGGCTGCCACGCGCACGGAGGCTCGGGACGGGGAAACGGCTCGCGGTCGGGTGAGTGGTGGCGATGGGATTTCGTTTATTTGTTTTCTCTTTTCTTTGATGGTGGTGATTTGGGATGGCTCGTCCATGGCTTTAGTTGGTGGTGATGGTGGTGTTAATGGTGAGGGTGGTGGTTATGCTGGGTTAGCAGGAGACTGGTGAGGGTTTATCGTCGACGGTCAATGATGGTGGTGGTGGAGTTTGCCAGACTTTGGTAGTGGTGGTAATGAGGGATACGCGGGATGGAGTTGCTGTCGACGTGGTGTCGGGTCTTGATCGGGAGAGGAAGTGGTGGTTGTCGGTTTTTGGGTTGGTCGAACGACAGCAATAGGATGCCGGGGTGGCGGAAGTGGAGGTGATGACCATGGTGGTGTGGCCGGACAGAATTGGGGACGGGGTATTCTGGCAGAAGTGGCCGAGGGAGATGGGGTTTCTCGAGGCTGGCCGGTGGCAGTGAATTTTGGTTAGGCTAGAGATTAGGAATAGGATTTAGGAATTTATTATTTGTCGTGTCGGGATTGTCGACACGGAGGAGAACTCAAAATGTATATGTAACAATATGGAATAAGAGTTGTACGGGGAGGGAGAACATGGACACGATGCACTCACGTGGGTGGTAGAAATATTTGTGGAGTAATTGTGGAGAAATAATGGATGAGTACCTGCCTATTTATAGGATGTGGGAATTCCCATTTGGATAGGATTAGGAATATTTTAAACCCAAAAGTAGATAATTAATCTATTAATTTAAAATCAATCAATTTCAAATCCAATTCAAAATCCAATTCCAAATACAATTCAAATTTAAATCTAATTAACTTCTTGGTTTAAAATCAATGGGATAAATCAAATTTTAAATATTTAACTATTTAAATAAATCCAAAATTTCAAATCAAGTTTTATATCGCCACAATAATTTCGAAATATGTTTTCTAAAAATACATATAATAATTATTTTGAAAATTCCATTAAATATTTTTAAATATCTTTTTGAATAATAAAATATTAATATTAATAAATATCGAAAATTACAGTTTTATTTAAAATAAACTAGCAAAATTTTTACGAAATATATGTATGCACGAATAATATTATTTATTCTAAATAAAAGGCCTTTCATAAATAAAATCATAATTTTAGGAAATTTTGATAGCTAAATTAAATATTACATATATTATTTTGAAACTATAAAAATAAGAAAAAAATTTCTAAAAATATGTACGCTCGCACATATTCGCACTCGTCGAGCAATTACGAAAATAATACGTCGTACGCGACGTATAATACGATTATGCGACGTACAATACAAAATTTTAAATCGGTACCAAATTTAATATAAAAAAATAGTAGAAATTTAGGGGTTTTACACCTGTAGACTGGCCATCAATGCCACGTTGGTAGGAAGAACCACTTCAATTCCCATCTTCTGAAGATCTGCCAATAACTCTGGTTGCGCCGTCAGGAAATGAACTCCGGCTCTCCTGCTCAACGCATCTGCTACAACGTTGGCCTTCCCTGGGTGATACTGCAAATCCACATCGTAGTCCACCAATAGCTCGAGCCATCTTCTCTGCCGCATGTTAAGGTCCTTCTGGGTGAAAACATACTTCAGGCTCTTGTGATCAGTAAATATCTCTACTCTGTCTCCGTACAAGTAGTGCCTCCACAACTTAAGTGCAAACACTACTGCTGCATGTTCCAAGTCGTGGGTCGGGTAATTCCTCTCATGATCACGAAGTTGACGTGATGCATAAGCTATTACCTTCCCATGCTGCATCAAGACACACCCCAATCCTCTGTCTGAAGCGTCGTAATAAACTGAGAATCCTCTGGTCCCATATAGAAGCGTGAGAATGGAAGAAGTTATCAAACCTCGCTTCAACTTCTCAAATGATTCCTGACACTCTGCTGTCCAAGCAAACTGTACATCCTTGCGGGTCAACTGGGTCATCGGCGCCGAAATCCTTGCAAAATCTGAAATAAATCGCCGGTAGTAGTCGGCCAATCCAAGGAAGCTACGAACCTCTACCACTGAACTAGGTACTGGCCATGTCTCGATAGCTACAATTTTCTGGGGATCCACTTCCACTCTTCCTCGGGTAATGATGTGACCCAAGTACGAAATACAATCGAGCCAGAACTCGCATTTACTAAACTTGGCATACAACTGATGCTCCCTAAGCGTCTGAAGGACGATTCTGAGATGCTGCTCATGCTCTGCTTCGCTCTTGCTGTAGACCAGGATATCATCTAGGAACACGATCACGAACTGATCCAAGTAAGGCATGAAAATGCGATTCATGAGGTCCATGAATACGGCTGGCGCACTGGTCGCTCCAAAGGGCATAACAAGAAACTCCCAATGCCCATACCTAGATCGAAAAGCTGTCTTCGGGATGTCCTGCTCTCTGACTCTGATCTGGTGGTATCCTGACCGCAAGTCTATCTTCGAGAACACTGAAGCCCCCTTGAGTTGATCAAACAAGTCATCTATCCTCGGGAGAGGGTATCTGTTCTTGATTGTCACTGAGTTCAAGGTACGATAATCTACACATAACCTGGACGTACCATCCTTCTTTTTCACAAGAAGCATCGGGGCTCCCCAAGGCGATCCACTTGCACGAATGAATCCCTTGGTCCTGAGTTCTTCAATCATCTTGTACAAAATCTCCAACTCTGAAGACGCCATCCTGTAGACTTGTGAGCCCCTGTTTTTCAAAATTTTATTTAATTAGTGTTAATTTATTATTAATGTCATATTTAGCCTTAAAATATTTATTATGATTTTTAGGAATTTTTCTAGAATTTTTAAATGATTTTTAAATGAGTTTTAATAACTAAAATATCATTTTACAATTAATTTAAATATTTTAATATCATTTTGTAATATTTAGAATTGTTTTAATATAGTTATGTAATTTATTAAATTGTTACGATAGCAGTTTGTAATTAATTATTTGTTTTAAATTGCGGAATGCAAATTTCTATTTGCATATTAGTCTGTTAGGGACCATTTTGTAATAACCTAAACTCTAGGGGGTTTTCTGCAATTCCTAATCTACCCACCCCCGACGACCAGGCTGTCCCCCCGACTGCCCGACGACCGCCGACTCACTGTCCCCGCCATTTTCGGCCAGCGCGACGTGTAACACCCAGTTTTTCAAATGAGGGTAATTTTGAAATTTTGAAATTATAATTATTATTTATTGATGTCTATTTCATATTATGATTTTTGGTGATTTTTAATTAATTTTAAGCTATTTAAAATCGTGACTTGTGATTTTGGTGTTTTGCTAGTGAAACCGTAGAGACTGTCTACCCTAGAGCCTAGCCATGAGATTAGGGTACTTCATTATTTTTAGCTTGAGGGTACTTTGGCCTTTTTGAATTAATTGAATTTAATATATATTTATTTGGAATTTAATATAATTAATGGGGTGGTGTGATTTTAATATCATTTAATTGATTGCCTTGTGTTGTGTTTAACCTAACCTAGATTAGTCATACCTAGACTTAGCTAGCCATGGTTAGTGATGGTTAGTATTGATTAGTTTTGATTTAGTCATGATAGTTAGAGTTAACTAAGTTGCATTTAAGTCATGTGTGAAAACTAGACTCTAGGCCATTGAATAGGCTAGATGGAATGAGAGCCATTAGATTCATCCCAAAGTCCTAACCCTAGCATTTATGACCAGCCTAGGGATCCCCCCCCCCAACACTATAAAATCCCTCTCAAAGTTTGTGCCTCCTTTTATTTCATCCCTTCACTTTTCTAAGGAAAGGTTTGTTCCCTATTGAAACTTCTTCATAGTTTATTCAATAGTAGTCTATTTTTATTGCAACTTCTTCCATAGTGATCTAAATTTCCTTCCCCTACTGTTTATGGAGGTCATTCTCAAATTTGGGACAATTTGGAGCTTTGGGGTTAGCATGAAGGATCCCCCATTTTTGAAGCTTCTTTAGGAGAAGAACACCAATAGGTAACTTCTCATTCTCTCCATGAAATTCCAGTTTTCTTGCATATTTGGACAGCCCTAGGAGTCCCCTAACTGTAGGAATTAGTTTCGTGTCTTGGTGGACCCATTTCGTGTCCGTATCGGACACGTATCCAATAGGATACCTAGGTGTTTGTAGAAATGCCACTAAGGATTCGATTTTCGTATTTTTGAAATGTGATTGCATATATTTGTAGATCTTCATGTGTGTATTAATTTTTGTGAAGATTGTTTTGTGTTTTGGTGTCGATCGTGTCGGTTTTGGACACAGGAACCCGTGCACGACACAGCGAGCACTGTCCCCTGCTGTTCGGGTGTCCTAGCGGACACGACACGATACTATTTAAGATAAAATTTTGGTGACACTTAGGACACATGACTGACATGACACAGACCAATTTTTAGCTCATCTTATCGAGCGGATTGGAAGAAATCCCACCCGCACCGATTTCACACTGCACGTCGCACTGTTGAAAACACGCACTGACACGGGCTTGTAGTTTGGACACGACACATGTGGGCTCCTTTCAGGCGGTTGGACACCTACCCTAACCCCTGGCGAACACGTGTACATGGCCACGTGTCTCCACGTGGCCTGCGTCGCGTGCTAGACACGTGTGCACGCCCGCACGAGCATGTGCACCCACTGTTTACTGATATTCATGTTTCTCCTGTTTTGGACACCTCGTGTCCCCTTGTATGGACACGAGACACCTCCCCCATGACACATACACATGTGGGACACCTCTGTACACTGCTAATTTTGGTTTTTGAATTGTTGTGGTGTTCGAATTGGGTTCAAAACTGTCATTCCTAATACATTGATTTCTTTCCTTTCCTTTTTACAGTCTAATAACTGAAATTGATGTTGTTTAACATGCTACTATCTTGTCTAACCTGAGGCTATGGATTAGGGTTTTGTTTTGAGTGAATTGGTTGAGTTTGGTGATCAAACTTGTCATTTCAGAAAATAACATTTGTTTTGGATGATTAGCTCGATTTCAAGTTTTAAAATGCAATGTTTGAACTGTACACATAGCTGAAGGATGGAGTTTATGTTAGGGTTCATCTCTTACATGTTAGGTTCATGTCGATTAGGGATTCTTGGATGTTTGTACTGTTTAGGACTATTAACTGCTGAAATTGGAAATATCAAACTGTTGTTGTACATGAATTCCTGAGAACCCTATTCATGTCATGTTACCACTGTCACACAAAATCTGAGAACCTATGATTTGTATTATAAAAACTGAACCTGAGAATAGGTTTCACAAATCTGAGAATGATTTGGGTTGTTTAGTGAATAATTGATTAAGTAATGTGGTTTTGGAAGAGGGACTGAAAACTGGGTTTCATGAAGTACTTTGATGCTTTAATATGTTAATTGTTAATGTGTTCCAGACTTCCATTTCACTGATTTCCTTCTCTTGGCACAGGAACACAATGCACACCACTATTTTCTTCTATTACTATTCACTGAATTTCCAGGATGCATTGACACACTGTCATTGACACACTGTTTTGTGTTTGACACAATGATTAGCTTACTATTTTCATCCCATGCCACTGTTTTAGTATTTTAAATCAATTTTGATGATTAATTCTCGAATTCCCTATGTTTACTGAAACTGTGTATCAGTTACCGTTTTCCCATTTTTCCAGATTTCCAGTTTGAGTTTTGACATCGATTTTTACCTATTATACACTGTTATTTGCATGATATTAAACCCCTAACATGTACACCTATATGAATTCTAATGGTATGTCGATTTGGGGATTGTTTGGTGTGATTTTGAGTTCAAATTCTAAGATTTAAAAAGGGGACTGAAAACTGAGTTTAAATTTGACTGTTTTGAACTGATTTGGGTTCTTTTGAACTGAGTTGATGATTCTTCATATTGTATAACCTGAGATTGGTTTTGACTGGGGGGAAACTGAATTTCTGAACTGTGGTTGGGTTTCCTTCCCTGTTTTGCATTATGTTCCTGCACACTGTTTCATGCCACTCAAGTCACACACTTAATGCCTCACTGTTAGCTGTTGCCTCACACACACACACCTGTTACACTAACACACACACATGTTTAAGTCCCTCTTGACACTCTACACTTGAACACCCTCACTCACAATCATGACACACACACATTGGATATTCATGTGTTCCCTCTTTCACTCTTATCATATATATATATATGATATATATATATATATATATATATATATATATATATATATATATATATATATATATAGGTTCCTATAGATAATATATGTGTGTAAATGTATATATATATGATATAATGTAGTATATATTAAGATATAAGGCCTAGTGTTGAATTCTCTCTTCATGTACACATCCATGTTCACACACATACATAGCTTACATGTTAGTTCCTTCCTCTCTTTTTATATATATATATAATGTTGAATATGCATGAATAGGATGTGCCTTGATATGTGCTTGTATTTGGCTTGTATAGCCTTGGGTTTGATGCAGAGTGCTAGCCTAGGCTTGGTTAGACCTAGAATGACTTGTTGGACTAGGGTTAGACTTGGAATGGTTTAGTTGACCTAGTTTGACTAGTGTAGTTGACTAGAGTTGACCAAGTGTTGACTTTAGTCTAGTTTGACCTAGACAGCATACAGACGCATTGTAAATTACATTTATCATCTCATATATACATCTTGACTTGTGTTGCTCTAACTAGGAGTCAGGTACCTCATCTCGGACAGTACATTTATTTCAGACATTCAGATACGAGGCGAGTACATTCTCTGACCGTTTCATACTTGTCTGGATTTATATTCTTGCTCTAGATTACTGTACTTGATGCTGACACGATTGTTATCACGGATTGGTACTATACGGATCTCCTTTTGGGATGTTATCCCCTTGTACTCACTAGATACATATTGTGATGTGCGTTTCACTTCCATATTGTATTTATTGAATACCTATATCCTTGTATACTCCTTGTGCATATTGTACTCTCAGTATCACATGAGTCCCAGGGATAGACCATTGTACTCTATTGTACAACATTGTACAACTATTGTATAACATTGTACATCTATTGTATAATATTGTACATCTATTGTATAACATTGTACACTATTGTGCAAGATAACGTAACAGGAGTGGATCCTTGTGTATTGATTGGGGAGGGGGAGTAGAATTGGTTATGTACTCAAATCCTATTGTACAACATTATATAACTATTGTATATGTCTATTGTACACCCACGTACAATGGAGTTACCATTGCATTTTCCTAGACCGTTTACATAACCATATTTTACTCTAAATCACGTTAGGCTTACAGTTCTTACTTATCATATTTAGATATTTCCTGTTATCAAAACTCTACTATTTTTCATATACTTCTTTCTTTCAGCGTTTCATGTACCTTACTCTATTGCATGCTTTATATTTCCTAACATGATATGAACTGCGTGAGATGTTTTGTGCTCGCTCCCGTCCTGACTGGACCTGTTGAAAATTTTACAGAGGATGATGAGGAACCCTGCACCCTTACTTGGAGCTTGCCTAGATGACACTCGTAACCTGGACCCCTGGGGAGGTTCAGGCAGCTGCTCAGGATGATACCTTGTATAGTGTAGATAGCTTAGTCTGTTCCTTCTTTTCATGTTTAGCCATTGTCTTTATTTTCAGAGTTGTATATTTTTAGAGATGATAAGACTTGTATTTCATTTCTGTTGTATCTCAGTTGAGGTTTTTCTTATCTATTTCATCGTGCCATTTTCTATCTATAGATTGTGATTGAGTTATACCTCTGTGTTGGCCTCCTTACGGAGGGTATTCATATTATGTTAGTAATAGTTCATGACCTAGAACAGCGTTCTACCGCCGACACTGCGGCGTAGGCTGGGCGCTGTTACATACTCGTACCCTCACTGTGGGTGCGGGTCGTGACACGACGCCCCTCGACCGACTCGACCCCCCTATAAAAACCCCCTCACTCCCCTCAACACGACCACCACCACGACAACCCCCCAGCCACCCACAACCGCCCCGTACTTCCCCAAAACCTCCAACCGGAACCCTAGCTCCGACTAACCCCCCAAATCCACCTCACCGACGAGCGTCACCGCCCCTAACCACCCTCAACTGACTCGCCGCGCTGAGGCGAGTCGATCGCCGCCCGAGCGCCGCTTCTCCATCGCCTCCTCCGCCGTCCAGCACATCCTAAACCCTCACCGACCGTCGGACACGTAAGTGGCAGTATTGAATTGTGTCGTGCGTGTCTCGAATCGACATATGTCGTTCGCCAGGACACGACGAACCCAACGCTGTGCTCGAACACGCGTTTCATGACTCGTACGTGTCGTGCATAGTACTGATACGTAGACTCTGTGTCCCAAACTGTCAGGACACAGAGTTGATTTTTCGGGTGTACTGTTATTTAAACTAAAACCTAAATAAAATAAACCTAAATCCCAACCCTAACACAAGCCGTGGGCTGACCCCCTGGCCAGCCCGACCTAGTCTAAGAACCCGACCTAGAGGGCCGAGTTCGATCCCCTCCCTGCGCTGTTCTTTTGTTTCTTTTTCTTTTTCTTTTGTTTTTGTTTTGTTTTATTATATATATATATATATTTAAAATATATATATATATATATATATATATATATATATATATATATATATTATATTTAGTACTTTATTATATTATATATGTGTATATATATATGTATTTATGTATATATATGTATTTCACTATACCTATGTATATATGTATATATGTTCATATGTATATATATTATTATATATATACCATTTTATATATGTATTTCACTATACCTAGTGTAAATTATTATTATGAAAATATTGCTTGTCATATTTTAATGGCTACTATGTAAAATTTTATCCTATTAAAATATTAATATTTATTTACTTTTACCTCTTTGTATTTTGTGTATTTTAATTACTGCAACCATTTGGTGTCCAAGCCTAGCATGGGTTTTTGGGCCCAAATGTGTTTTCACACATTCAAGACCTGTACAAGTTATATTGGACTTGATTCATGGCCTTGGGTCCTGTATTTGAACTCTGGTTCAAATTATGTACATGGACAAAATATGCAGATAATTAATTATTTAAATTCAATTGTGTGCCATGCTGTTTTTGGATTTCTAAAAATACTTTATTACTGTTAAAATTTTGGAAAAATAGTATTTAGAAACTATGTTAATTTAGCTAATTTAGTATAATTTTTACAATATTTAATTTACAGTTTTGCCACTGTTTTGGCATATGAAACCAGAACTCATTTTCTATGTACTTAGGAAAACTGATTTTTATAAAATACATGTAATGGTTAATAAATTCCAGAAAAATTATAATAAATTTATATAATTAACAAGGATCATTTTGGTACTTTATTTTATATAAAATTAAGCTTTTTGTCTATCTCAAAAATTGTTGGAACACAATGTTCATTTGATTTAATTATTAAATAATTATGACTTGCAACTTTTTGTGTTATTTTGAGTTATAGCCGTGTTGAACCTCACCCCTCACTAGTGTAAAGACCATGGAAAGTAGTTATAGTAGTGTGTCACCCCACATTGGTCTCCTATGCTAAAGTTATCATTTTGGCTAGGTGCCCAGTCACAAGTCGTGTTTCACCAATTAGTGTCTTAGTGTTTTAGCTTAGTATAAAAACTAAGTTTATGTATTCATTTCTACAGTGACGAGTTACCAGACATCTATAGCATTTTTATCGCAGCTTGCTTTGCTTTGCTTTGCTAGTGGCAAGTACTTTCTATAAACTTTACATACTGTTACATAAATGAATTGCAAATCCAACCATGTTAAATGCTGATCCTTGGGATAGTAAGTTAAAATATCACATGTTGTATTTTCCATTACTACCATGCTTAGAACAGTCTTTATGTATCTCTCACATGATTAGAATATGGGTTATGGGGAAACTGACAGTTGAGTACGTGATCATGCCCCCCTATAGTAGCGAGCGAGGTCGCATTTTATATGCATACCTTGCCGCAGGCCATTATCCAGCATTTTTTGTACGGATGTACACCTATGCTTGTAGACTTGTACGTATGTACATTTTATTTACATGTACCACAGTACATTGTACACCTATTGACGATCACGTACCTGCTACAGTTTTAAACATTACATATACATCTGTCTCTATGACATATGTGTCCTTGCCATGATAGATTATGTGATGCCATATTTCCAGTTATTCATCTTATGTTCATTTCCATGTTTCATATGCTAGTTTGTTAGAATCAGTACTTGCTCCCGTCCTGACAGGATAACGTTGTAGGTATCCTTACTGAGGAGGAGTTACTCTGCGACTCATATTATGGAGATACTGCCGAAGACCCGGCTTTGCTTTACGAGGATGTTCCTGCGGGAAAACTCGTCTAGTTTGCGTAGTTGATTGTGATATTTAGTGTAGTCATGTATTAGACTACGTATTTTGTAACTGGACATGTATCCAGTTTTACATTTCAGACTTGTACTTTGGACTTATTTCTATATGAGACAACTTTTGTGTTTGGAGCATTTATGACTTTTATTCACTTATAGAACTGTTAGCACATTTAGTCTTATCCTGTTGTCTTTAGAACAGCTTACTACGTTTTATCTCAAACGTAGGCTGGACATGACTCGGCCCAGTCCAACAATTTGGGTAGCGGGTCGTGACATGTTTTTAGTGGTGGCGCATGCAGGTCGAGACTTAAATTGTTTGGTTACGTTATTGTACCAAGCATGCCTGCAATTAGGAACTTAAGGTAATTAGACAACATTAGGAATGATGCTTAGAACACCTAGAGGAATACTAGAAATGCAACATAGGAAATACATCACATGCTTGCTATTATAATTAGATTTTCTTGTCTATGATTGTTTTAAAGAGTCCTTATAAAGTCCTTTTTATTGTAATTAGATGGTGCTTGCTCGTTCATCCCAGTATGTCACACCTGAGAATGGCGCACTCCATATCCAGTCAGCTGACCAGTTGACTAATACACCTCCACCTCCACCTACCATATTCCCCCGTTCCACAGATCCACAAACCCAGATACCTCCACCACCTTCCAGATCACAGTCCCAGCAGGACCCGATACTCCTACCACCACCTATCACTATACCTACCCAGGCTTCCGTCACACTCGATGGGAACCAACTGCTCACTCTGATCCAGGAGTTCCTAACAACCCACCAGGAGCAGACTACCCTACTCCGCCAGAGCATGGAGCGTTCTGAGGAACGTACTGTCACGAACCGCACCCTGTATAGGGGCACGAGAAGTGGTTACGTCCAACCTACGCCGCAGTGTCGGCGGTAGTAAGCTGTTCTAGGTTGCTAACTAATCTCATGCAGTGAATATAAAAAGTACTTGTCCAGATATCAGCTCCGAATGGAGGGCAAGTAAAGGGTATGATCTACTCACACAATCTAAGCACGAAAAGATAACACAGAAGTTATATCTAAGGAATTTAAAGACAACAACAACTAACTGCTAAAATAATACACCAATATCTCAAACCAACTTAATACAGACTCAATATCTTAACTTTAATACAACAAGTCAAAACATGAAAGCTAAAGTAGTGTACTAGCAGCTAATCTCCTGAATCACTCCTGAGAGTCGGGACCAAAGGTAGCTAATCCCTCGCCAGGTCCATGGTAAGCAGGGCATGTGTCCTCAGGATTATCATCTGTAATATTTTCAACAGGTCCAATCAGGACGGGAACGAGTACAACTCATCAAAAAAAACCCAAGTAAATGACAAAGAACTATAAAGCAGTTATAGACAGTTTTATTGATGAGCATGGCAGTTCTATACAGGTAATGATGGCATAGAGGGACAGTAAGATACAAGAAAAGAAAGGTAACTAAAACAAGAGAAGAATCATGGCAATGAAGACTGTAATAAAAGCTAACTGAACTAGAATATCATGTGTGAGTCCAGACAGTACGATATAAGTCTAAAGTAATCCCAGTGTAAGTCCAGTCCATATAATCTGATACCAGATAATTTCCAGTACAAGATGAGTCCAACAGTGATCAATGAAACCAGGGTGAGTCCAACTATGATCTAACATTGTGTTTTAAAATACCGAGATCGACATGCAAACGGCTGTAGGTATCAGGCACATCTCTCACTGATCAGGCAAGAGATGGCTATGCTTCCAGTAGATTCCAGTAGGAAATTCCGGATTTGGGGTATGTCTACATGTCTTACTCAATATTTCCCCGCCCAGCAAGTGAATCCAGTACAAGACACAAAAATCGAGATGAGTCCGGCCAAATGATGATTCCAGAAATAATTTCGGAATGATTCCAGTAATTCCAGTAATAGAGATCAGTAAGTAAGGTATGTGTCGCATACATGAATCCAGAAATATCCATACGTGTTGATACAGAGAATCACATAGAACTAACTAGAACTGAAATACAGTAATCGACAGATAAATGAGAGAATTATCAGAGAATGTACTCGCCTGTTACTCTGGAAAGAGTAGTGTAATATCAGATGTCTGTACCAAGGTCACAATGTCCTAAAATAGAGCAATACAGTTATGACATGTCTAAAATGAAGGTAAATGAAATCTACGACGCAATCTATATGAATTCTAAGCCAATCTAGGTCAAAGTCAAACTAGGTCAACACTACAGTCAAACTAAGTCAAATCAAGTCATACTAGGTTACAAGAAGTTAAACTAAGTCATACAAGGTCAAACAAAGTTAAACAAGTCTAATCTAGGTTAAAGTCAACCCTTGGTCAAATATTCTAGCCAAACTAGTCAAGTTATCTAGGGCTTAGTCAATAATGGTCAGATTAGTCAATACTAGTCAACATGGTCAAAGTCTAGGTCAATCTTAGACTAACTAAGGTTTTGGTTAATCATAGACTAGTCAACATGGTAATTAGGTTAATCTTGACTAATGGTCAACATCCAGTCAAACCCTATAAGGCTAACTCAAAACCAAACATAGGCTAACCTGTCTTAGGATACCTAAGATACTATACTACAATAAAGTATATCACATGAAATATATATAGTACAATACCAACCTTAATCCTGTAATCAAGCTAATCCCATTCTCCAACTCAAGTCATGACTCAACTCTAAGTATCTAACTTAACCCCATACATATCTTCATCTATATAGGATTACCCTCATAATCTATATGGTCAACCTAATCATCTAGTTAGGGTTTAGTCAAACCTTAGTCATTAAGGTTAGTTTCAAGTCAAACTAGGTTGATTAGGTCAAGTTTGACCTAAGGTTGACCTTGGTCAACACTTGGTCAAACAAGGGGTAAACTAGTTAAGTCATGGGTATTTGGTCAATTAGGGTTAGCCCTAATGGCCATAGGCTAATAGCTATAGCCCATAGGCTAGTAGCTTAGGTCAACTAGTTCTAGGTTTACCTATATAGATATATATATACATACACTATATAATGTAAAACCTATATATATAGCCACTATATATAAATACCCATATACCCCACATATATATATATATATATATATATATATATATATATATATATATATATATATATATATATATATATATATATATATATATATATATATATATATATAACCATATATACACACTACAATATATATATAACATATATACATACATAATGTATATGTATAATATTCCTAATATATATTATATACAATATATATATAGAGAGAGAAGTAATGAGAGTGTAGAGAGAGGGAATCTTAGAGAGAGAGAGTGAGAATGAGAGAGAGACACTGAATAGAGAGAGGGACAGTGAGAGAGAGGTCTGGACAGAGAAGGGGGAGGATTTCCAGATTTCTGGAACCAAGTTCCAGACCCTAACACACACACACAATAACATATATACATACATATGTATATATACATAACTCTACCTACACATTACCAAATACCCCCAAAATTTACCCACACTCACACATACATATATACTACATATATATGTACTAAAAATATATATATATACATGTATAAATCAAATTAAAAATTGGTTTGAAATTCGTTTTACAAAAACTGGGAATAAAACAGGAAATGGGATATTGGACAGTAAACCTAGATCTTAGGTTAAACCAAACACAACCTAAATCAAACTAAAATGGCCCAAGGTTGGTTGGTAACTGTAGCCCCTAGGTTAGACTAGGATCTTAGCATCCTGACACGGTGTTACGACGCGACACGGTGTGTCCACGAGGTTTCAAAGTCACACGGGTAAACTAGGTTAAACTGATACACACGTATCAGCACAAATTAGAAAACGACCTAGGACACGACACAAAGCGACACATGCCTCGTGCTCGTGCCCGAAGGTGTGCCTAGGGTTGGGCTTCGTGTCCATGGGCCTGATACGTGTCCACGTTTCGTGTATAACGGACACGAGACGCGTATCGGAACCCTAAAATACGTGTTTCAGACCGTGTAGATGTGTTTTCTCGTGTCTCGTGTTCGTGACACAGGACACGAGACACCACGAAATTGTGTCCACGTGTTCGCCTAAGTATAGGCTATGTGCTCGTGTCAGTACGAAGTGTCTACGTGTCGTGTACAGTGGACACGACACGCCCAAAGTTAGGTGTCTGTGTGTGTATACTGTGCACTGAACGACCCTTTGAGAGTCGATTTCGTGTCCGACACGACACGAAGTCATCCCAAACTTTGGGGATGACCTGTCAGTCAATGCCCCAAGGTGGGTGTCAAGTTTGACGTGTCCAAGTGACGTGTCCAGTGAGAACTGACACAGTGGTAGCAGGGCATTTTCCCTGTGTACTGTGCAGTGTGTCCCGAGGGCTTTGTGTCCAGTTTTGGACACGACACAAGCTCAAAATGTGCTCAGTGTATAGGGGTTAGGTTTAGCTAGGTCTAGGCTAGAATTTGGTTCAAAAACATTTGGAAAACAGTGTGTATTTTATACTATGACAGTGAGCAATTTACACTAAAATTCAATGATTTAACAAATAGGATACGTGTCCGATACAGCACCAAACAAACCCTAAAATTCACCAACCTAAAAACAGAGCTAGGGTTACCTAGATGCATGCAATTGTGAGGAAAAACACTATATTAACAAGGTGAATAATTACCTCTTGGTGCACAAAGTCTTGAAAATCCCTAAAAGAGGGTGATGTATCCTCTAGCCTCAACTTGTCCTCTCTTGGTGAAACTTGAGTAGCACACTTCCCTAGGCTCCCTTAGATTGTAGGTGACCTAATGGAGAAAACTAGAGGTTCAAAGCCCTTGAAATGAGAAAGTTATGGAAGAATGAGTGGAAGGTTTTCTAGGTTTTTCTTGGTTTTGATTTTTCATGTAGCTATGGGAATATGAACTAAGTGTTAACTATATAGGAGAGAGGGGGGCAAGGGGCTGTCATGGGGTTACTTGGCCAGCCACAAGGCATGGGGGGTTCAAAACTTCTTGGCTAAGCTAAGGACTTTTTGTGCCTTAAATGGATATTTTGCATAAATCAAGCAAAATATCTATTAAAGTAAAAATAGATATTTTGACACCTTGATTCATGATAAAATCTAATCCTTGGTCATTCTAGGTTAGGGGTTAACCTATAGATTAGGGTAACTAGGTTAGGGATTATCAAGTCACTAATCAAAAGTCCATGAATAGTAAAATCTCCCTAATCCTACTTAATTCCTAGAAATTTACCAAAATACCCCTTAGGGTAAAACCACAATTTTTGATGTTCTAAACTTATGACTAGGCTCACATGATCATGGTTAGTCTCTAGGACAAGTAACTCTAAGGTTACACTAGGGTTACACTAGTAAAATCACAAAGTCATAAGCCATGACTTAGAAAATAATTTTAATCTAACTAAAAATCACCAAAAATCATATCATGACTAAATCATCATTATTAATAATTAAAATAATAAAATTTCAAAAATACCCTAATTTCAGAAAACTGGGTCTTACAAGTCTACCCTCCTTAGAGAAATTTCGTCCTCGAAATTTAGATGGTCGTACTCCTCCTGGGTCAAACCCTCAACAATCAAAGTCAGAGTTACTACTTAGCAGCATACAAGATCAACAAGTAAAATGTGGGTAGTAGACCTATACTGGGTCATGTCCAATAAATTGGACTGGCAGGTTTAGGTCAAGGGTGTCCTCAATTTAAATTGGAATCAAAAGTAACTCTATGGGGTAATTTAGGATGAAGTCTTGTGTCAGGAAAGTCGTACTAAGCAATTGAAGTATAAAATGGTGTGCCTTAGTGGGATACTAAGGTCATGGGTGTAGGTTGTCAAGTCTAGGTCATGCCTGTGAAATTGGTTTTGAGAAAACAACTAGTCTTGTGCTCCTAATTTAAAAGTCATGGTAATGTGCCTACGATGATCATAATTAGAGTGGGAATGGCCAATGGCCTAAATTTAAACCAGAAGTTGTGATGCAATAGTAGTACAAGGATAGGTTAAATGGGATAGTCTGTGACTATGGGTATTAGACTAGGTAGGTAAGAAAACAATGAATCAATAGGGTTAAGAGGTTTACCATTCTATGGTTAGAGCTACTCTTCTAGGTCAAAGGTATAGCACATACATCAATTCATTCCTAAAGGATTATATTAACAATTAGAGCTACTCCTACTCCTACTCCTACTCCCACTCCTAAGTAAGAGATAAAATCAAAAGAACTATCAGGTCAAATTCATCAAAAATAAGAAATAGGTAGGAGCATATGGAATTGGATTTCAAGACAGATATAATGAAACAAGATGGGAATGGATTTGAAAGAACAGAACCTACAAGTGGCTCCATCCATGTAGAATAATATATAAAAGCGAACCAAAGTGCAATAGGTTGATCAGACCATCATGCACCGGCCCTGATTAGACAATATGTTAGTGGGTACTAGCCCCCAATAAAATATGTCGTGATCAAGCTCGATAAAATATAAGCTTGCAAAACTAAGGCTAAATTAGCAGTAAAGAAGGTCAAAATATAAGGGAGGTAATGATGAATAAGGTTAAATAGTCCAAGATCCCTTAAACATCAAGGAGTGAGGGTGAATTAAAACAAGAGGAAAAGGGTTTTCAATATCGAAGTTCAAAATAAGATTCTTAAGGGTCGTCCCGGAATCTCTCATGAAATCCTAACAGTGATTGAGTATACTCTCATCCTAATACCTTAATTCCTATATTCTATCGCAGGCTCGTAGCAGTACAACTAAGTCGTCGTACTACTACGAAATCGCACAAATGCGACTCTCGACCTGCATGGGCCACCACTAAAAACGTGTCACGACCCGCACCCTGTATAGGGGCACGAAAAGTGGTTACGTCCAGCCTACGCCGCAGTGTCGGCGGTAGTAAGCTGTTCTAGGTTGCTAACCAATCTCATGCAGTGAATATAAAAAGTACTTGTCCAGATATCAGCTCCGAATGGAGGGCAAGTAAAGGGTATGATCTACTCACACAGTCTAAGCACGAAAAGATAACACAGAAGTTATACCTAAGGAATTTAAAGACAACAACAACTAACTGCTAAAATAATACACCAATATCTCAAACCAACTTAATACAGACTCAATATCTTAACTTTAATACAACAAGTCAAAACATGAAAGCTAAAGTAGTGTACTAGCTAATCTCCTGAATCACTCCTGAGAGTCGGGACCAAAGGTAGCTAATCCCTCGCCAGGTCCATGGTAAGCAGGGCATGTGTCCTCAGGATTATCATCTGTAATATTTTCAACAGGTCCAATCAGGACGGGAACGAGTACAACTCATCAAGAAAAACCCAAGTAAATGACAAAGAACTATAAAGCAGTTATAGACAGTTTTATTGATGAGCATGGCAGTTCTATACAGGTAATGATGGCATAGAGGGACAGTAAGATACAAGAAAAGAAAGGTAACTAAAACAAGAGAAAAATCATGGCAATGAAGACTGTAATAAAAGCTAACTGAACTAGAATATCATGTGTGAGTCCAGACAGTACGATATAAGTCTAAAGTAATCCCAGTGTAAGTCCAGTCCATATAATCTGATACCAGATAATTTCCAGTACAAGATGAGTCCAACAGTGATCAATGAAACCAGGGTGAGTCCAACTATGATCTAACAGTGTGTTTTAAAATACCGAGATCGACATGCAAACGACTGTAGGTATCAGGCACATCTCTCACTGATCAGGCAAGAGATGGCTATGCTTCCAGTAGATTCCAGTAGGAGATTCCGGATTTGGGGTATGTCTACATATCTTACTCAATATTTCCCCGCCCAGCAAGTGAATCCAGTACAAGACACAAAAATCGAGATGAGTCCGGCCAAATGATGATTCCAGAAATGATTCCGGAATGATTCCAGTGATTCCAGTAATAGAGATCAGTAAGTAAGGTATGTGTCGCATACATGAATCCAGAAATATCCATACGTGTTGATACAGAGAATCACATAGAACTAACTAGAACTGAAATACAGTAATCGACAAATAAATGAGAGAATTATCAGAGAATGTACTCGCCTGTTACTCTGGAAAGAGTAGTGTAATATCAGATGTCTGTACCAAGGTCACAATGTCCTAAAATAGAGCAATACAGTTATGATATGTCTAAAATGAAGGTAAATGAAATCTACGATACAATCTATATGAATTCTAAGCCAATCTAGGTCAAAGTCAAACTAGGTCAACACTACAGTCAAACTAAGTCAAATCAAGTCATATTAGGTTACACGAAGTTAAACTAAGTCATACAAGGTCAAACAAAGTTAAACAAGTCTAATCTAGGTTAAAGTCAACCCTTGGTCAAATATTCTAGCCAAACTAGTCAAGTTATCTAGGGCTTAGTCAATAATGGTCAGATTAGTCAATACTAGTCAATATGGTCAAAGTCTAGGTCAATCTTAGACTAACTAAGGTTTTGGTTAATCATAGACTAGTCAACAAGGTAATTAGGTTAATCTTGAGTAATGGTCAACATCCAGTCAAATCCTATAAGGCTAACTCAAAACCAAACATAGGCTAACCTGTCTTAGGATACCTAAGATACTATACTACAATAAAGTATATCACATGAAATATATATAGTACAATACCAACCTTAATCCTGTAATCAAGCTAATCCCATTCTCCAACTCAAGTCATGACTCAACTCTAAGTATCTAACTTAACCCCATACATATCTTCATCATCTATATAGGATTACCCTCATAATCTATATGGTCAACCTAATCATCTAGTTAGGGTTTAGTCAAACCTTAGACATTAAGGTTAGTTTCAAGTCAAACTAGGTTGATTAGGTCAAGTTTGACCTAAGGTTGACCTTGGTCAACACTTGGTCAAACAAGGGGTAAACTAGTTAAGTCGTGGGTATTTGGTCAATTAGGGTTAGCCCTAATGGCCATAGGCTAATAGCTATAGCCCATAGGATAGTAGCTTAGGTCAACTAGTTCTAGGTTTACCTATATAGATATATATATACATACACTATATAATGTAAAACCTATATATATAGCCACTATATATAAATACCCATATACCCCACATATATATATATATATATATATATATATATATATATATATATATATATATATATATATATATATATAACCATATGTACACACTACAATATATATATAACATATATACATACATAATGTATATGTATAATATACCTAATATATATTATATACAATATATATATAGAGAGAGAAGTAATGAGAGTGTAGAGAGAGGGAATCTTAGAGAGAGAGTGAGAATGAGAGAGAGACACTGAATAGAGAGAGGGACAGTGAGAGAGAGGTCTGGACAGAGAAGGGGAGGGTTCCCAGATTTCTGGAACCAAGTTCCAGACCCTAACACACACACACAATAACATATTATGTATATATATACATAACTCTACCTACACATTACCAAATACCTCCAAAATTTACCCACACTCACACATACATATATACTACATATATATGTACTAAAAATACATATATACATGTATAAATCAAATTAAAAATTGGTTTGAAATTCGTTTTACAAAAACTGGGAATAAAACAGGAAATGGGATATTGGACAGTAAACCTAGATCTTAGGTTAAACCAAACACAACCTAAATCAAACTAAAATGGCCCAAGGTTGGTTGGTAACTGTAGCCCCTAGGTTAGACTAGGATCTTAGCATCCTGACACGGTGTCACGACGCGACACGGCGTGTCCACGAGGTTTCAAAGTCACACGGGTAAACTAGGTTAAACTGATACACACGTATCAGCACAAATTAGAAAACGACCTAGGACACGACACAAAGCGACACAGGCCTCGTGCTTGTGCCCGAAGGTGCGCCTAGGGTTGGGCTTCATGTCCATGGGCCTGATACGTGTCCACGTGTATAACGGACACGAGACGCGTATCGGAACCCTAAAATACGTGTTTCAGACCGTGTAGATGTGTTTTCTCGTGTCTCGTGTTCGTGACACAGGACACGAGACACCACGAAATTGTGTCCACGTGTTCGCCTAAGTATAGGCTACGTGCTCGTGTCAGTACGAAGTGTCTACGTGTCGTGTACAGTGGACACGACACGCCCAAAGTTAGGTGTCTGTGTGTGTATACTGTGCACTGAACGACCCTTTGAGAGTCGATTTCGTGTCCGACACGACACAAAGTCATCCCAAACTTTGGGGATGACCTGTCAGTCAATGCCCCAAGGTGGGTGTCAAGTTTGACGTGTCCAAGTGACGTGTCCAGTGAGAACTGACACAGTGGTAGCAGGGCATTTTCCCTGTGTACTGTGCAGTGTGTCCCGAGGGCTTTGTGTCCAGTTTTGGACACGACACAAGCTCAAAATGTGCTCAGTGTATAGGGGTTAGGTTTAGCTAGGTCTATTGGTTCAAAAACATTTGGAAAACAGTGTGTATTTTATACTATGACAGTGAGCAATTTACACTAAAATTCAATGATTTAACAAATAGGATACGTGTCCGATACAACACCAAACAAACCCTAAAATTCACCAACCTAAAAACAGAGCTAGGGTTACCTAGATGCATGCAATTGTGAGGAAAAACACTATATTAACAAGGTTTAGGAATAATTACCTCTTGGTGCACAAAGTCTTGAAAATCCCTAAAAGAGGGTGATGTATCCTCTAGCCTCAACTTGTCCTCTCTTGGTGAAACTTGAGTAGCACACTTCCCTAGGCTCCCTTAGATTGTAGGTGACCTAATGGAGAAAACTAGAGGTTCAAAGCCCTTGAAATGAGAAAGTTATGGAAGAATGAGTGGAAGGTTTTCTAGGTTTTTCTTGGTTTTGATTTTTCATGTAGCTATGGGAATATGAACTAAGTGTTAACTATATAGGAGAGAGGGGGGCAAGGGGCTGTCATGGGTTACTTGGCCGGCCACAAGGCATGGGGGGTTCAAAACTTCTTGGCTAAGCTAAGGACTTTTTGTGCCTTAAATGGATATTTTGCATAAATCAAGCAAAATATCTATTAAAGTAAAAATAGATATTTTGACACCTTGATTCATGATAAAATCTAATCCTTGGTCATTCTAGGTTAGGGGTTAACCTATAGATTAGGGTAACTAGGTTAGGGATTATCAAGTCACTAATCAAAAGTCCATGAATAGTAAAATCTCCCTAATCCTACTTAATTCCTAAAAATTTACCAAAATACCCCTTAGGCTAAAACCACAATTTTTGATGTTCTAAACTTATGACTAGGCTCACATGATCATGGTTAGTCTCTAGGACAAGTAACTCTAAGGTTACACTAGGGTTACACTAGTAAAATCACAAAGTCATAAGCCATGACTTAGAAAATAATTTTAATCTAACTAAAAATCACCAAAAATCATATCATGACTAAATCATCATTATTAAATTAAAATAATAAATTTTCAAAAATATCCCAATTTCAAAAAACTGGGTCTTACACGTACCGTGGTCCCACCACCTGTAGAGCCACGGCAGATAGCAGGGACGATCAAGGACTTCATGGGTCTGAACCCCAAGGAGTTCTCAGGGACTGAGGGCATAGTAGTAGCAGATGACTGGCTACACTCGGTAGAGAGGAAGCTCCTTGGAGTTAGGATGCCGGATGACCTCCAGGTCGAGGCAGCGGGATTTCTGCTGATAGACTTGGCAGGAGTTTGGTTCCGGAATGAGCCGTTGTTTGCGAGAGGGAGGGCCACTTGGGATCAGTTCAAGACCCAGTTCAAGCAGAAATTCTTCTCGACCACTGCTAGAGTATCCATGGGGCTATGATTCCAGAACATCCAGCAGGGGAACCGTTTTGTTGATGAGTATGCGGCAGAGTTTAGTCGCCTGAGCCGTTTCGCTCCTAGTCTGGTTGCAGACCCAGAAGTGATGATCCGTAGGTTCCATGGTCTAGTTCCAGACATCGGCATTCTTATAGTGGTGAACGGTACGACTGACTACTACCAGAGCCTAGAGTTGGCCCGGAGCATCGAGGAGCGTCTTCTGTCTAGCAAGAGGCCGGCTTCTGTACACCATGAGGGACCGTCCAAGCGTCAGGCTTTCCAGCAGAGAGCACCGACGCCGCCCCAACAGACATACCGTCCCCCTATATCACATCACCCGACCCCGCCAGTTAGAGCCCCGGGACCCCGACATCAGCATCAGCAGCAGAGGGGAGCTATATGTACTTTCTGCGGAAGACCAGGGCACGGCTACTCCATCTTCAGAAAGAGGTTGAAGCAGTGCTTGGTTTGTGGGTCTGTCACCCATCAGATTCGGGACTGCCCAGCAGCCAAGGGACCTAGAGGACCACTCCCGATTCAGCAGCATAGGTTTGGGCAACATCTGCAGCAGCAGAAGGGACCTCAGGAGAAGACTTATAGCCTAGCCCTTGAGCCGGAGCCAGGTTTCGGAGCCAGATTACTTAGCTGACGTCATCACAGGTCATATTTATTTGCATACTTTTCTAGCTCTATGCTTGTTTGATTCTGGTGCATCTCATAGCTTTCTATCATTAGAGTTTATGCATAAACACCATCTAGTAGCTACACCTACTGCGGAGATTAGTAGAGTGATGACGGGAGGAGGACCAGTGCCTATTAGAGCTATCTATAGATGCTCTATTTTTATAGCCGGGAGAGAGTTCAGGGGACGATTCTTTGTGATGCCACTCCCCGGTTATGATATCATATTGGGGATGGACTGGCTTAGCTATGCCCATGTATCTATAGACTGTCATGAGGGTAGTATTTTGTTCAGTCTCCCAGGCACAGCACTATTCAGTGTCTGGAGGACAGGGCCGGAGATCAGCCTAGAGCCGAACTGTTGTGCGACAGTTGGGGACGTAGCACCGCCACACCCTATCATTAGGGAGTTTATGGATGTATTCCCAGAGGATCTTCCTCCGTCTGACAGAGATGCGGAGTTCACTATAGATTTAGTGTCGGGTTCGTCACCAGTATCCCGGGCTTGCTATAGAGTGAATCCCAAGGAGGTCGTAGAGATAAAAGAGCAGATTGATGACCTGTTAAAAAAGGGTTTCATTCGATCTAGTGCTTCTCCATGGGGAGCGCCAGTGCTCTTTGTGCCTAAGAAGGATGGTACAGTCCGGTTGTGTATTGACTACCGGGCCTTGAATGCCATCACCATCAAGAACAAATATCCTCTGTCCAGGATAGATGATTTGTTCGACCAATTGTATAGGGCGAAGGTGTTTTCCAGGATAGACTTGAGATTCGGGTACCACCAGGTGAAGGTTAGGGCAGCAAACATCCAGAAGATGGCATTCAACACGAAGTACGGGCAGTACGAGTTTCTGGTGATGCCATTTGGTCTCACAAATGCGCCAGCTATCTTTATGAATTTGATGAATAAGATATTTCACCACTATCTGGATAAGTTCGTGTTCATCGACGACATCCTGATATACTCGAAGACGCCGGAGGAGCATGCAGAGCACTTGCGGATAGTTTTGGGAATTCTGAGGCAGGAGAGATTGTTTGCCAAATTGCCGAAGTACGAGTTCTTTTTAGACCGAGTGGAGTTTCTCGGCCATGTAGTTACTGGAGAGGGAATCTCGGTGGATCCCAGGAAGATTGCTGCAGTTGAGACATGGAAGGCTCCGACGTCAGTTTCAAAGATCAGGAGCTTTCTGGGTTTAGCAGGCTATTATAGAAAGTTCGTCTAGGACTTTGCTAGGATAGCTGAACCCATGACGAAGCTTACGCGAAAGGACGTAGAGTACATTTGGTCAGAGGACTGCCAGGCAGCGTTTGAGGAGCTGAAGAGGAGGCTGACGACCGCTCCAGTTCTGACATTACCTTCAGGTTCTGGAGGTTTCACCATATACAGCGATGCTTCAGGAAAGGGTCTAGGATGTGTCCTACAGCAGCATAGAAAAGTGCTTATGCATCTAGGCAATTGCGGACTCATGAGCGAAATTATCCTACCTATGACCTAGAGTTAGCTGCGGTGATCTTTGCACTCAAGTTATGGAAACATTACTTATACGGAGAGCGTGTGGAAATCTTTACTGACCACAAAAGCTTGAAGTATGTGTTCACGCAGAAAGAGCTGAACATGAGACAAAGACGATGGTTGGAGTTGATGAAAGACTTCGACATCGATTTACAATATCACCCCGAAAAGGCAAATGTGGTGGCGGATGCGCTGAATAGGCATCCGATGGCATGGTATCTGATGATAGATCGACATTTGTGGAAAGATCTGGAGAAGCTCGGTATCGAGCTAGTTCGGCCAGGATCAGTGATACAGATGATGGCGCTTGACATTCAGTCAGGTTTGATGGAGCAGATCAGGGAGGCACAGTCTACAGATAAGAGCCTTCGCAGACTTCGAGCCCAGGCTTTAGCTGGATTGCTGGATGACTTCACTATCGCAGAGGATGGATCCTTGAGACATGGCAGCGATTGTGCGTACCGAAGGAAGAGCTGGTAGAGGCAGTCTTGCAGGAGGCAACCGATCGAGATATTCTATTCACCCTGGTGCTAACAAGATGTACCGTGACTTGCGGAAACATCTTTGGTGGCACGGATGAAGAGGGATGTATCACATTTCATCTCGAGATGCCTAGTTTGCCAGCGGTCAAGGCGGAGCGCCAGAGGCCAGCTGGGTTGTTGCAGCCGTTACCCATTCTTGAGTGGAAGTGGGAACATATTACGATGGACTTTGTCTCAGGTCTTCCTCGTTCCCAAGGAGGAAGGATGCCATTGGGTCATCGTGGACAGGCTGACGAAGTGTGCGACTTACCCTTCAAGTAGGGCTTTCTACCGAGAAGTTGGCAGAGCTATACATACAGCAGATAGTTCGCCTACACGGAGTGCCAGTGAGCATCGTATCGGACAGAGATAGCAGATTCACGTCCCACTACTGGAGGAGCTTGCAGGAGGAGTTGGGCAGTAGGCTCAAGTTCAGTACGGCGTACCACCCGAGACAGATGGGCAGTCCGAGAGGACGATACAGACACTGGAGGATATGCTGAGGACCTGCGTACTGGACTTCGGAGGATCATGGAAGAGCCATCTGCACTTGGTAGAGTTTTCATACAACAACAGCTACCAAGCCAGTATCGGTATGTCTCCTTTCGATGCGCTATATGGACGATGATGTCGCACACGCTCTTTTGGGATGAGTTGGAGACAGAGTTATGCTTGGGCCAGAGATGATCACGAATGCAGCAGAGAAGGTCGGGATGATCCGAGATAGGCTCAGAGTAGCTCAGGACAGGCAAAAACACTGGGCTGATGCTAGTCGAAGACCGATGGAGTTCGCAGACGGTGATATGGTGCTAGTGAAGATATCACCTACTAGAGGGACGATCCGGTTCGGACGAGGAGGGAAGCGAGCCCCAGATAGATCGGGCCGTTCGAGATACTTGGCAGGATCGGAGAGGTAGCTTACAGGGTTGCACTTCCACCCAACCTAGCAGGAGTTCACGATGTCTTTCACGTATCTCAGTTGAGAAGATATGTTCCGGACCCCAGTCATGTGCTAGATCATTCAGAGTTGGAGGTCGGACCGAGCCTTGCAGTTTCTGAGCAGCCAGTGGAGATATTAGACATGAGAGAGAAGAGGCTGAGGAACAAGATTATACCCTTAGTACGAGTAGCTTGGAGCCGTCACTCTCCGGGTGAATCTACTTGGGAGAGGGAGTCGGATATGAGGGAGAGATACCCTTACTTGTCGATCCAACCGCTGTAAGGGAACCACCCGTTCCCGCTTGATACCTTAGAGGTTAGTTTCGATCATAGCCTTAGTCATTTGTTGCATTGCTTGCTATGATAGAAAATGTAGGGTCTTCAATCCTTGTGAATTTCGAGGACAAAATTTTTCAAGGAGGGAAGACTTGTGAGCCCTATTTTTCAAAAAATTATTTAATTAGGTTAATTAGTTATTAATATCATATTTAGCCTTAAAATATTTATTATGATTTTTAAAAATTTTTCTATAATTTTAAATGATTTTTAAATGAGTTTTAATAGCTAAAAATCATTTTACAATTAATTTAAATGTTTAATATCATTTTGTAATATTTAGAATTGTTTAATATAGTGTATTATTTAAATTATTACGATAGCAGTTTGTAATTAATATTTGTTTTAAATTGCGGAGTGCAAATTTCTATTTGCATTAGTCTGTTAGGGACCATTTTGTAATACCTAAACTCTAGGGGGTTTTTGTAATTCCTAATCTAACCACCCCCGACGACCAGGCGCCCCCCTCCGACTGCCCGACGACCGCCGACTCACTGCCCCCGCCATTTTCGGCCAGCGCGACGTCCCCCGACCGACTCGACCCCCCTATAAAAACTCCTCACTCCCCTCAACACGACCACCACCACGACAACCCCCCAGCCACCCACAACCGCCCGTTCTTCCCCAAAACCCCAACCGGAAACCCTAGCTCCGACTAACCCCCAAATCCACCTACCGATGAGCGTCACCGCCCCCAACCACCCTCAACTGACTGCCGCGCTGAGGCGAGTCGATCGACGCCCGAGCACCGCTTCCCCATCGCCTCCTCCCCCGTCCGCACATCCTAAACCCTCACCGACCGGACACGTAAGTGGCAGTATTGAATTGTGTCGTGCGTGTTCGAATCGACATATGTCGTTCGCCAGGACAACACGAACCCAACGCTGTGCTCGGATACGCGTTTCATGACTCGTACGTGTCGTGCATAGCACGGACACGTAGACTCTGTGTCCCAAACTGTCAGGATACAGAGTTGATTTTTCGGGTGTACTGTTATTTAAACTAAAACCTAAATAAAATAAACCTAAATCCTAACCCTAACACAAGCCGTGGGATGACCCCCTGGCCAGCTCGACCTAGTAAGAACCCGACCCAGAGGGCCGAGTTCGATCCCCTCCCTGCGTTGTTCTTTTGTTCTTTTTCTTTTTCTTTTTTTTATTATATATATATATATATATATATATATATAATATATATATATATAGATATTATATACGTAATATATTTATTATATATATATATATATATATATATATATATATATATATATATATATAAAATATAATACAGTATATATACTAATACATGTATACATATAGATATATATATAACGTATATATAAGATATATATATATATATAATATAGATATATATAATATATATATATATATAATATATATATATATATAGATATATATATATATATATATATATATATATGTATACATGTATTAGTATATATACTGTATTACATATATATATATATATATATATAATATATATATATATATATATAGATATATATATAATATATAATATATATAGAGTATATATATTAATTATATATTATATGCTGTATTTATATATATATATCTATATATATATATATATATATATATATATATATATATATATATATATATATATATATATTATATTTAGTACTTATTATATATATGTGTATATATATTATATATATATATATATAGATATATATATATCTATATTTATATATATATATATATATATATATATATATATATATATATATATATATATAGTATGTATGTATTTATGTATATATATATATATTTTTTTTTCATATATGTATATGTATTATGTATTTATGTATATATATGTAATATGTTCATATGTATATATATTATTATATATATACCATTTTATATATGTATTTCACTATACCTAGTGTAAATTATTATTATGAAATATTGCTTGTCATATTTTTTGGCTACTTGTAAAATTTTATCCTATTAAAATATTAATATATTACTTTTACCTCTTGTATTTTGTGTATTTTAATTACTGCAACCATTTGGTGTCCAAGTCTAGCATGGATTTTGGGCCCAAATGTTTTTCACACATTCAAGACCTGTACAAGTCATATTGGACTTGATTCATGGCCTTGGGTCCTGTATTTGAACTCTGGTTCAAATTATGTACATGGACAAAAACGCAGATAATTAATTATTTAAATTCAATTGTGTGCCATGGTGTTTTTGGATTTCTAAAAATACTTTATACTGTTAAAATTTGGAAAAATAGTATTAGATACTATGTTAATCTATTTAATATAATTTTACAATATTTAATTTACAAATTTTGCCATGTTTTGGCATATGAAACCAAAACTCATTTTCTAGTACTTAGGAAAACTGATTTTTAAAATACATGTATGGTTAATAAATTCCAGAAAAATATTAATAAATTTCTATAATTAACAAGGATCATTTTGGTACTTTATTTATATAAATTAAGCTTTTTGTCTATCACAAAAAATTGTTGGAACACAATGTTCATTTGATTTAATTATTAAATAATTATGACTTGCAACTTTTGTGTTATTTTGAGTTATAGCCGTGTTGAACCTCACCCCTCACTAGTGTAAAGACCCTGAAAAGTTAGTTAGTAGTGTGGTCATCCCACATTGGTCTCCTATGCTAAAGTTATCATTTTGGCTAGGTGGCCCAGTCACAAGTCGTGTTTCACCAATTAGTGTCTTAGTGTTTAGCTTAGTATAAAAACTAAGTTATGTATTCATTTCTACAGTGACGAGGTTACCAGGCATCTATAGCATTTTTATCGTAGCTTGCTTTGCTTTGCGTTGGTAGAGGTAAGTACTTTCTAAACTTTACATATGTTACATAAATGAACTGCAAATCCAACCATGTAAATGCTGATCCTTGGGGTAGTAAGTTAAAATATCACATATTGTATTTCCATTACTACCATGCTTAGAACAGTCTTTATGTATCTCTCACATGATTAGAATATGGGTTATGGGGAAACTGACAGTTGAGTACGTGATATGCCCACCTATAGTAGCGAGCGAGGTCGCATTTTATATGCATACCTTGCCGCAGGCCATTATCCAGTATTTTTGTACGGATGTACACCTATGTTGTAGACTTGTACGTATGTATATTTTATTTACATGTACACAGTACATTGACACCTATTGACGATCACGTACCTGCTACAGTTTTAAACATTATATATACAGCTGTCTCTATGACATATGTGTCTTGCCATGATAGATTATGTGATGCCATGTTTCCAGTTATTCCTCTATGTTCATTTCATGTTTCATATATAGTTTGTTAGAATCATACTTGCTCCTGTCCTGACAGGATAACGTTGTAGGTATCCTTATGAGGAGGAGTTACTCTGCGACTCATATTATGGAGTACTGCTGAAGACCCGGCTTGCTTTACGAGGATGTTCCTGCGGGAAACTCGTCTAGTTTGCGTAGTGCTTGGAATATTTAGTGTAGTCAGTATTAGAACGTATTTTGTAACTGGACATGTACCAGTTTACATTTCAGACTGTACTTTGGACTTATTTCTATATGAGACGACTTTTGTGTTGGAGCATTTATGACTTTTATTCATTATAGAACTGTTAGCACATTTAGTCTTATCCTGTGTCTTTAGAACAGCTTACTTATACGTTTTATCTCAAACGTAGGCTGGACATGACTCGGCCCAGCCCAACAATTTGGGTAGCAGGTCGTGACAAGACTCGCTCTGATACTGGTGCCATCCCGGGGATCAAGTCATAGTGAACTCAATCTCCCGCTCTGGCGGAATCCCTGGAAGTTCCTCTGGAAAGACATCTGAAAACTCTTCAACTATCCGGGATAACTGCACCGCTGCTACTGCCATTCGCAATACTGGGGAAGATGGTTCCACTGCGCCTCTAGAAAATGAAAACTCTGGCTCGCCTGGAATACTAAAGACAACCCTGCCAACATGGCACTCTATCTAGCATACTGGTTCCTCAACCAATCCATGCCTAAGACTATATCATAGTCTGCCATAGGAAACTCTATAAATCTAGCGGGAAACTCTCTACCGCTAACTACGATCCGACACACGAAAAATTACTCGATCTACTACAAGACCATTACCAGTAAGTATATTGAGCCTTACTGATAATGACTCGGGCTCCAATCCTATCCGTGTCGCGAATCGTACAGACATGAATGAATACGATACACCAGAATCAAATAATACCGATGCTGGAGAGGAGTTGACGAGAATTGTACCTGCCACTACCTCACCTGGTGCAACTTCTTCTTCCATAGCCATCATCATGGCCTGACCTTGTCCTCTAGCTGCGGGTCACCTCTGCTGGAACCTCTCTGCTACTCTGCACTTGAGCTTGGGTATACTGCTGCTGGTTCTGCTGATGAAAACGCCTGGGCCTGAGGGCAAACAATGGCCTCGGGTACTGCTACTGCTGCATAGGTGCGAGTCCCCTAACCGACGGACTGGTTAGGTTGGAAGAGGACGAACTACCTATTCGGGCAGGCTCCTATCTTGTGATCTGATGCTCCACAAGCCAGGCACAATCCCTGCGCCCTGTGACAATCTGCCATCACGTGTCCTGGCTTCCCGCAATGAGAACATCCATCGCGAAAGTTGCTTCTGATCTGCTGCTGTGGGTACGTCGGGGTTGAATGCTGAACCGACGTTACTGAGGCCGCCCGCCTCGGAGTTCTAATAGTCAAACCCCTTATGCCGGGGCTGGAGCTGATGATTGATGCATTGATTGTGGGTTCGCTTCCTACTCCGGTCCTATCCACGATCCTATGGGAGTGTACTCGTGCCTCCTAGCTGCCCTTATACTGCATCGAAAGTCTGGTGTTCGAACTGTTCTACTGCCAATAATATCTAAATGCAGCCCCTGCTGGAACCGCTGGGCCCTATCAACCGGTCGCCACCAAGGTGGGGGAAACATATGAGTCTAGAAAACTCAGATGCATAAACGTCGACCATTCTGCCTCCTTGCTTCAAGTTGGTAAACCTCATCTGCAGGTCGTACCGAGCCACAACTCGAAATACTTCGTCTGGAATATTTCTCTAAATACCGCCCAAGCAACTGGACACGCTAATCCCACGGCCTGCGCCGTCACCAACTGCGAGCTAAATCTAGCAACTGTAGGCGTACTACCGCCACCTTCTCATTCTCAGGAGTTCTAGCTGCTTCCAAAACCACTTCGGTATCTTGAAGCCATGCATCATGCGGCAATCGTATCCTCGCTGCGTCGAAGAGGGAGGGTTCAAGCGCTTGAAGCTGTTGGCCGCGCTGTTT
>JANAVB010036404.1:0-7500 GCA_029216955.1 Iris pallida
CTACCATTTAAATATATATACAACTAAAACATTTAAAGTTTACAGGTTTTATTAGCTGAACCAAGTACACTCACAAATGAGAGCATTCGTTATTTGTCATTGGGACTGAAGAAGCATGCAAAGACTTGGCCCGACTATGTCGTTAATGGCTTCAAGTTTAAGACAACTCAACATCCTATAAATGCCGAATTTCTCAATGACGGCTTCAGTACGAAGGATTCTGGTGTTTGCATAAGAGGCACAATCTATGACGACGAGCCGGACTTTGACTATTATGGAGTGCTTCGGGATATTGTAGAATTACAATATAGTGCCCCATTTGATATGCATATTATTATGTTCAAATGTGAGTGGTTCGATACGACACCAAATATCGGTTGGAGAATCGATAAACAATTTGGATTCGTCGATATAAATCATCGCAGGAGGTATAGAGGGTCCGACACGTTTGCGATAGCAAGTCAGGCTGTTCAAGTCTACTATACAAGCTACCCAAGGCGTCGTAGAGATCGCTTTGACTGGTGGGCAGTATGCAAGATTAAATCTAGAAATACATTCAACGTTGGAGACCCAGCATACCAAGAGGACCAGATCGAAAATCCCTAATACTTGGGACAACAGTCTTGTGACATGGATGTTGAATTAGAGGTTGATATACCTCTTGCTGATGAAAATAGAGGGGAGGAAGAGGTTGATATACAAGACTTAGATGTCAACTAGGGGAGAAAGAGGCGTCTTGTCCCAAGTATTGAGACTGAAGAAGAAGAAGAAGAAGAAGAAGAAGAAGAAGAACTTATGAGGATGAGGATGAGGATACAGATGAATTCGACGATGAGGATGATGATGATGATGAGGTCGAGGCCGAGGAAGAGGACGATGACGATGATTAAATATCGCTATATTTTAGTTGTATCTTGAAGCACCCAATATCTAGTCTCGAATCCTAAATTACCCTATTACATTTGGATTTACAATTACAAGTCTAGTGGAACACAAGATGCCCTTTCATCAAAAGTTACAAGAATTGTACTTTGTTATATTGGTGCGTGATTTTATCAGATTTTGTGTATCTAGCTTTTATTCGTACTTCACTTCTGATTGTAATATTTATTTCAGTTTGGGATATTTGCGTATTATTGTATGAGTTTCTTTTTGCAGATGGCACTCCTAGGCCTACTCGTCTGGGCGGCACTCATCGTCCTGCTGCTGGTATGGATATGTTTAGTTTTATATTCATTTATAAATCTATGTTGTCGGTATTTTGTTTATGTGTTCTATTTACAGGGCATGGTTGCGAGCACCCGTACTGGTGGTGCTGGCCGTGGTCGTGGCGGTGGCGGCGGCGGCGGCGGTGGTGGTGGTGGTCGTGGGCGTGGGCGTGGGCGTGGTGGTAGCGGTCGTGGTCGCCAGCCGCATTCCCCGGATGCGACCTCCGATCCCGACTTGGAGAGCCCGGACACAGGCTCTTCCCGCCGTTATTCTTCCTCGGTGCTACCGACATCGTCGTCGAGGCCTGTGACTCCATCCGCTAGCGGATCCGTTCCGCCACCGGATGTACCAGCGGATGCAGCAGCAGATGCAGCAGGGGGCCCAGCAGTTACTGCAGGGTGGGCCTCGAAGTACCCCGGGATTCAGTTTCATCCTGTTACCGGGGAGTACGTGCGCGGACCCGCGAATCCCCCGACGCCACCAGAGAGGCTGGTGGGCGAGTTCCGACGAGAGCTATGGCCCGCTGGTGAATCGTAAGTAAATTTAAGTTAATTTATTAAATTTGTTTCATTTATTCAAGTTAATAATCCAGTCGTTGCTTCTTTATAGGTTTTTCCCGTGGGATGCTGCCCGGATTCTAGGGCGTATTATTCTGGATAACTACCATGGCCCCTACCTCAATTTTTCTGAGGTGCCTCAGGACCTGAAGTACGTCTGGCTCGACGAGATAAGGGTATAAATCCGTCAGTGAATTATTAATTATTCTTTAAATCATTAAATTTTTTATTACGTGATATTTGAATTTGTATGTCAGAGGACGTTCTGGTGGCCCCCCATCGCGAGGAGGCGATCCGCAGGACCTACAAAGCCGCCGCCGGGAAGAAGATACGGGATGCGGTGTACGACCTTCGTACGGCGCATACGAGGAAGGACTGGATCCGGGCGGTGTACTATGAGCAGATGTTGGAGAAGATGGATACTCCGCAGTTCAAGCTGAAATAGGAGAAAGCTAAGGCTAATCGACTGGTCGCGGGTCTACATACGGGGGGATCAAGGCCCCACGCATTGACGCGTGCAGATTTGGTGAGATAGCACAAATTCAAATTCATTCTATTATTTAATTTCGTACTGTTAATATACGAAGTTAATTAAATTCTACGTATGCAGGCCCAACCACTACCAAATTACAGCATTTTAGCGACGGCCATTTAGCGACGGAAAATTTCCGTCGCTATTACCGTCGGATCACCGACGGATTTGTGACGAAATACCGACGGAAAGCAGTAGACAATTTTTTTTATTTTTTTATGTCCATATCCGTCGCTACGCCGTCGATAGGCCGTCGGCCTGTTTGATGTCCAGAAATTTTAGCTTTCGTGACGGATTGGCGACTAACTTACGGCGGACTGGCGACCACTCAGCGACGGATAGTCCGTCGCTAACTGGAAAAACTGAGGTTAGCGACGAAGTGGCGACGGACTATCCATCGCTATCTGGAGCATTTCAATAAAGCGACGGATTGGCGACGGACGATCCGTCGACCTGATGCTGTTTGATGTCCAGAAATTTTAGCTTTCGCGACGGATTGGCGACTAACTTACGGCGGACTGGCGACCACTCAGCGACGGATTATCCGTCGCTAACTGGAGAAACTGAGGTTAGCGACGGAGTGGCGACGTAAAATCCGTCGCTACCTGGAGCATTTCAATAAAGCGACGGATTGGCGACGGACGATCCGTCGAACTGATGCTGTTTGATGTCCATAAATTTTAGCATTAGCGACGGATTGGCGACTAACTTACGGCGGACTGGCGACAAAGTCCCGACGGACTATCCGTCGCTAACTGTAGGAATTTAATGTATCGACGGATTGGCGACGTAATATCCGTCGCTACCTGGAGAATTTTATATTGAGCGATGGTTTAGCGACGGAATGTCCGTCGGTAATTGGGTATCAGAAAATCTTTGATACGCTTTTGCCGACAAAGTTATGACGGATTAGCGACGGATATTGGGTATCAGAAAATCAGTGATACGGTTTTGCCGACTGGTTAGCGACGGAGTTTTTCGTCGCTAACCCTATATCCTGATACATGTTTTGACGAAAGCTAGTCGGTAATCCGTCGCTATATATATTTAGATGCGCCGACGGTATTCCGTCGCTAAGTCGTCGCTGAGCGACGGAAGTAGCGACGGATATGTTTTAGCGACGAGGTTATTCCCGACGGCTGTTTTACCAAAATATTCGTCAGTATTTATTTTTGGCGACGGATTACCGACGGATAAGGCCGTCGGTAAATCCATGTATTTTGGTAGTGAACGGGCGGTGAAGCAGGGGAAAGAGGCGGAGACGGTCACCGCTCACGATGTATTCGTGCATACGCACAAGAGGCGGAAGGACGGGAGCTTCGTCGACGCGAGGGCCGAGGAGACTGATGTAAGTACTTACGTTTATGAGATTTATGTTAATAATATTATTATTGTTAAGTTAATTAGATAAACTTAGGATTCAGACTATAACTTAGGGAAACATAGGATTTAGATTACAACTTAGGAAAACTTATAGTATAAACACATTCATTGGATAGGCTGCGTATCGTGAGGCACTTAGTCGGCTTGAGATCGAGCCCCCTTCCGAGAATGTCGGCGAAACGACGTCCACCCAGACGCACTCTTCTATGGCCGCTCGCTACGACGACGTGTTCGTAGAATCCGTCGGCGGCGTTAGGAAAGGGCGCGTCTACGGCTTAGGTTCCATGGCGCCCTCGTTGCAGCCGTCCCCGAGATATCCACCGCCTCCGCCTCCCCCAGCGCCCCCGGTTGACGATGTGAGGGCGCAGCTTGCGACTCTGACCTCCGCGGTGTCAGATTTGCGGGCGATAGTGTTGGGGCGCTATCCGTCTGCTCCCGGTCCGTCTGCTCCCGGTCCGTCTACTGCTGCTGTCGGTGCTTCGGATCGACCTGGTCCTTCTTTCCCCGGACGACTTTCGTTTAACCGCTCTGCGGACGCCCGTATCGTATCGGATAACACCATCTTGACGCTCCTTGACATGATGTCGCCAGAGCAGCTACGCGTGCTTCCAGACCATGTCTTGTCTCAAGTACCGGCACACACGGTGGAGGAGTACATACACAAAGCGGATGCAGCGGCACGAGCACGAGACGATCCGACGGACGGGGTTTGATTTTGTTTATGTTGTTGGTTTTGTAGACATTTGGATACATTGTATGTTCGGATATTTTTTTATGTTTGGATAATTTAATGTTGGATATTGGATATATTGTGTTGGTAATATTTTGTTGGATATTGGATACGTTGGATATTGGTGTCGGATATGGATATTTTGCATATGGATATATGGTGTTGGATATTGGATACGTTGGATATTCGTGTTGGATATGGATATATGGTGTTGTATATGGATATTTCGCATGTTTGATATTGTGTTGGATGTGTTGTATAAACAGGAAAGAGTCTGTTTGCAGTATTTTTTTTTTTCAAAAATTAGCAGTTAGCGACGGACTGGCGACCACTCAGCGACGGATAGTCCGTCGCTAACTGGAGAAACTGAGGTTAGCGACGGAGTGGCGACGTAAAATCCGTCGCTACCTGGAGCATTTCAATAAAGCGACGGATTGGCGACGGACGATCCGTCGACCTGATGCTGTTTGATGTCCAGAAATTTTAGCTTTTGCGACGGATTGGCGACTAACTTACGGCGGACGGGCGACCACTCAGCGACGGATAGTCCGTCGCTAACTGGAGAAACTGAGGTTAGCGACGGAGTGGCGACGGACTATCCGTCGCTACCTGGAGCATTTCAATAAAGCGACGGATTGGCGACGGACGATCCGTCGACCTGATGTTGTTTGATGTCCAGAAATTTTAGCTTTCGCGACGGATTGGCGACTAACTTACGGCGGACTGGCAACCACTCAGCGACGGATTATCCGTCGCTAACTGGAGAAATTGAGGTTAGCGACGGAGTGGCGACGTAAAATCCGTCGCTACCTGGAGCATTTCAATAAAGCGACGGATTGGCGACGGACGATCCGTCAAACTGATGCTGTTTGATGTCCATAAATTTTAGCAATAGCGACGGATTGGCGACTAACTTACGGCGGACTGGCGACAAAGTCCCGACGGACTATCCGTCGCTAACTGTAGGAATTTAATGTATCAACGGATTGGCGACGTAATATCCGTCGCTACCTGGAGAATTTTACATTGAGCGACAGTTTAGCGACGGAATGTCCGTCGGTAATTGGGTATCAGAAAATCTCTGATACGCTTTTGCCGACAAATTTACGACGGATTAGCGACGGATATTGGGTATCAGAAAATCACTGATACGGTTTTGCCGACTCGTTAGCGACGGAGTTTTCCGTCGCTAACCCTATATCTTGATACATGTTTTGACGAAAGCTAGTCGGTAATCCGTCGCTATATATATTTAAATGCGCCGACGGTATTCCGTCGCTAAGTCGTCGCTGAGCGACGGAGTAGCGACGGATATGTTTTAGCGACGAGGTTATTTCCGACGGCTGTTTTACCAAAATATCCGTCGGTAATCCGTCGGTATTTATTTTTGGCGACGGACTACCGACGGATAAGGCCGTCGGTAAATCCATGTATTAGTTTGTCCGCAATAGATGAAGTAGTGCCGAGATTCGAGTGGAAATGTGTAAGCCCACTTCCTGAATTTTTTTAAATTTTTATTTATTTTTAGTTTTAAAGATTTTCTTAGATAGAAAATGTTTTTACTTTATTTTTATTTCTATAAAAAATATAGGTATTAACGAAGGAATTTGTCAAACTATTTTTAAATTTTATTTTATTTTATAAAAGGATATACTTTGAAACTTATTAATTTTTTTATTATCAATTATATTTAAGTTTATATTTATAAAAATTTATTTTTAAATATTATTGAATTTAGATGTGGTCAATTTTAAATTAGGATTGTATTTAGTTTTAATTTATTGATTATTGTTTATTATTATTTAGAAGATATTTGTATTTACAAAAATATACATTTATAAATATTTGAATTATTCTTACCAATACTTTGATATTAATTTTTTTTACGAAATCTATTTTAAAGATTATTTAAAATACTAGATATTATTTTAGAATAATATTATTGTGATTGATTTGGAATATGATTGGTTCAAATTCAGCTTTAATTCAAGGAAAGATTTGATCATGAAACAAATCTTTTCCTATCTAGTAAACCTCCACTCCTATATAAGGGGGAAGCTTTCCTCTATTTTCCCTATAAACCCAAAATTTCTCAAACTCCACCAAAGCCACATATCTAATCAATTTCGTGCATGCACCATGTCCATATTTCCTTTCCAATAGTTTCTATTACAATTATATTGTGTATTTTGTGTTTGACAACCCCGAACACCCTATTTTTGCGTCTGTGTCTTGCAGGACACGACACGACAACTAAATTTCTAATCACTAAACCCTAATCCCACTACTAAAATAAGCTAAATCAGCGACAACGTTAGCGACGAAAGAAAGAAATGTCACCAATATTTTGTATATTAGCGACATTACTGAAAAATATCACAAGACGTCACTGTTTGCGACGTCCAATGACATTTTGCAACTAGCTTAATTTTATGAAAATAAGAAGTCACGGAGTAGTCGGCAAACGTCGATAAATTATTGAAAATAACGACGTTTAGTGACTCATGTCATAGTTTATCGCAGTATATAAAACAATAGTGACATTTAGCGACGTTTGCTTTAGTCGTCACTAAATTATTTGATATAGGATTTTGGGCGCTGGTTCGAGTTTTAATTTTTACCCCAAATATTTTGTTTGTCGCCCCTTCGCCTCCCCTGAAAACTTCGTCCCCGAGACCCCATGACCCTGTGACCCCCGTCGAACCCCGTGAGCCTCGGCGAGCCCTGGCGACCCTGCGACCCCTTAGCATCCAGCGACCCCCAGCGACTGCTCGTTCCCCCCGGAGACCTCTCCCTCAAGTCGTGCTCGTCCAACGTGGTGCTTCGTCGTCGACCCCTCCCTCAAGTCACACTACTAAAATACAACATTTTAGCGACAGCCCTATCCGTCGCTAATCCGTCACAAATTGAAGTTACCGACGGATTACTGACAGATACTGGCTGAAAACATCCGTCGGGAATAACCTCGTCGCTAAAATAAATCCGTCGCTTAGCGACGGATTATCATTGGCTACATCAAAACAGTTAGCGACGGCTAGCCGACGGTTTCCCGTCAATTTTGACAGTTTAAAATTTTAATATAGCAACAT
>JANAVB010036404.1:12500-34762 GCA_029216955.1 Iris pallida
TTTAAAATTACTCCTAAATAGAAACTGGGTGCTATAAGTCTATCCACCTTAAAAAAATCATCCTCAAAATTTTAAAACAAGTAAACACAAAAAATTATGCAATCGATAATCGTATGCGTCTGTCCAATCAACATGATACTCAGAATCTCCGTTATGCTAGTGAGCAAGGCTACGATAATCACAGAGTCCTTGAATAAGGTACATGCCTCTAGAATTATGGTATTTAAAATTTTTGCATTGCCGCTAGATTGGCAGCGAAAACCTTAAATTCCCACACCCGAGAAATACATCCATAGTCCGACTATATGTCTTCACTCTGCCTGCTAGCATGACCCTAGAGGACTCTAAAATCTCATAATCGAGGCGACCTAGCCCATACGACTTATCTCAGAAGAATATCACATCACAAGGACAAAATTTTATCCAACGGTCAAGGAACAGATCACTACCAAAATATCATCAAATAGCGACGTCAGGAGACGTCGCTAAATAACAAAAATACGTCGCTAAATTCAGTTTGCGACGTATTTAGCGACGAAAATCGGACGTCGCTTATAGACAAGTCGCAGATGACACTTTTGTCGCCGAACATCGCTATTAGCGACGTGACGTTCTGTGTTGCTAGACGTAGCAAAAGTAGTGACAGACGGCGACGTATACATATGTCGTCAAAACTGCGACATAAAGCGACCACTTGCGATGCTGTAAACTTTATATATGATGACCTGGCATGGCAGCCACGTGGGCAGCTTAGCGACGTACATTAGTGACGTTTAGCGACGTCAACTGTTCGTCGCAGTCTGTCGCAGAACGTCGCTATACGTCGCAGATATTATAAAAAAAATTGATATTTTTGTTATGCTTTGTGTCCGTGTTTACAGTGTGTATGAAGTGCAGTGTTCGAACAATCGACAGTTTCGCTTACTGTTCTATGTTTTATCTTGGATAGAAAGAACAACAGTTCAGGGTGGACTTCTCAGAGCTTCCTCTTCACGTCCTTCACCTTCTCGGGAACCTTTACGACGTCCCGAGAAAGTGAAGGTCGTGAAAGTGAAACTCTTAGAAGTACACCCTGAACTGTTGCTATTTCTATCCAAGATAACACATACAACAGTAATCGAAACTGTTGATGGTTTCGAACACTGCATTTCACATTCACTGTAAACACAGACACACATCATAACAAAAATACACAATATATTTTTTAAAAATTTTGGCAGCACCTCCTTTGTATTTCAGATCATCGCTTATAACCCAGCGTAGGTATATTTGTCATCCCCATCGCAGATATCAACTTTGTGATAGGTTGTCGTATCATCATAGTTTCTACCTCGCCAGTCGAATGGCTGCAGGGACTATGTCCTGATCACCATGTCGTACCGTAGATTAATACAAATGGAGCTGGAGCCAAAATACAGAAACCAAAATACAAAATATAGAATCCAAAAAATAAAATACAAAATACAGAAACCAAAATACAAAATACAGAAACCAAAATACAAAATATAGAATCCAAAATAGGACCCTCTGTGAGAACGGATGGCTCAGAACACAACCCAACCGGAGAGGATACACTGAGAGATCCATCTGAGAGGGACGTATACTCTAAGAGATCACCTTTACAAGAATGATATCAGTAGTGGGATTGAGTGTTGGAGGAGATATTATCAGAGTATACGTCCTACTCAGATGGGTCTCTCACTGTTACTATTTTTTACTGACAGCATGGTGGATGTGCTCCGTCCACAGATTCTTGCTCCGAGCCAAAACTTTGTCCCGGAGGTCAAGTGGACATCCTTGGTGTAGAGCTCGAGTGAGAGATTCCTGACAGCACGGTGGTCTCCTTTGTTAAAGTATCCATGCTCGTCCCACAACCAATGTGGGATGAGCACGGATACTTTGACAAAGGAGACCACCATGCTGTTAGAAATCTCTCACTCGAACTCTACACCAAGGATGTCCACTTGAGCTTTGGGGCAAAGTTTTGGCTCGGAGCAAGAATCTGTTGAGAGAGCACATCCACCATGCCGTCAAAAAAAAATATTAACGGTGAGAGACCCATCTGAGTAGGACGTATACTCTGATAATATCTCCTCCAGCACTCAATCCCACTACTGATATAATTCTTGTAAATGTGATCTCTCAGAGTATACGTCCCTCTCAGATGGATCTCTCAGAGTATCCTCTCCGTTTGGGTTATCGTATCATCATTGCCGAGAGATGAGGGTCGGAGGACAGTCGACTTTATCTACGGATACATAGTTTCTGCCTCGCCAGTCGAATGGCTGCAGGGACTATGTTACCGCGGTGTCGTAGTCCAACATAATCCAGAGATTGACACAGTTCTAATTCATATATGTAGTCCAATACAAATAGTCTAAAACAAAAACAACCCAATAAAATAGTCCAATACAAATAAGTACTAATAGCTAATGAGAACCACGCTGCTCACACAAACGCTCAGTGATACGTTCACGCAACCACCTCAAAAAAGCGAGATTTTTGGCACGAGGAGAGATGTCGTCCCTTGCCAGGACTGCATCAAGAGAACTCTCGGTCTCACTATCATAAAGTTGACTGTCCTCCGACCCTCATCCCTCGGCAATGATGATACGACAACCTATCAGAATCCTCGACTCTCTTTCGCTTCTTGGATATTGACCCAGCTTCCAATCTTTCATTTCCCTCCGGGTCCACTCTACTCCCAATCTCTTCCTCTTTTATACACGGATCTACAGAATCAATACCGTCCAAGGAAGGCAAAACTGAATCAAGGCATAATGGGCTGCTCAGCGTGCCCAGCTTCTTCGACTTCTCGCTGCCTGCAGAGTCGAAATGGGGACGGGTCCTCTTTGCCGGAAGTCGATGATTCAGTTTTGCCTTCTTCTCTCCTCCACCATGGCTCTGGACCCATCTGCTCGTCCCTGCTTCCATTCTTCTTATTTGACTCTCTCAGCTACACATGATATCCAGCTCAAGTTTAGAGTCGGAGGAAAAGAAGTGGACAGGAATAGGAGGAGGAATCAGCACAGCTGGCGGCATGACCCGGAGGAAGTACAGAGGTTTTCTTCAACATACGTAGGAGAACTATAAGGATATATCTTTTCATAACATATCACCTTGTCAAAGACCCTTAATGTGACAACCATGTTACCGCGGTGTCGGAAGACTAACATGTCATAATTTTATAAGCCGTGTGTTTTGACATAATCCTGCCAACCGGATTTCAGTTCTATGTAATAATGCGAGATTACGACATAGAAGGAAAGAGTTGGGATGATTATGTCAAACCACACGGCTTAGAAAATTATGACATGTTAGTCTTCCGATACCGCGGTAACATGGTTGTCACATTAAAGGTCTTTGACAAGATGACATATTGTTACCGATATATCCTTATAGTTCTTCTACGTATATTACAGAAACCTCTGTACTTCCTCCGGGTTATGCCGCCGGCTGTGCTTCTTCTCCCTCCTATTCATGTCCGCTTCTTCTCCCTCGACTCTACACTTGAGCTGGATATCATGTGTGGCTGAGAGAGTCAAATAAGAAGAATAGAAGCAGGGACGAGCAGATGGGTCCAGAACCATAGTGGAGGAGAGGAGAAGGCAAAACTGAATCAGCGTCTTCCGGCAAAGAGGACCCGTCCCCATTTTGACTCTACAGCCAGCAAAAAGTTGAAGAAGCTGGGCACGCTGAGCAGCCCGATATGCCTTGATTCAGTTTTGCCTTCCTTGGACGGTATTGATTCTGTAGATCCGTGTATAAAAGAGGAAGAGATTGGGAGGAGAGTGGACCCGGAGGGAAATGAAAGATTGGAAGCTGGGTCAATATCCAAGAAGCGAAAGAGAGTCGACGATTCTGATAGGTTGTCGTATCATCATTGTCGAGGGATGAGGGTCGAAGGACAGTCAACTTTGTGATAGGTTGTCGTATCATCATAGTTTCTACCTCGCCAGTCGAATGGCTGCAGGGACTATGTCCTGATCACCATGTCGTACCGTAGATTAATGTAAATGGAGCTGGAGCCAAAATACAGCAACCAAAATACAAAATACAGAATCCAAAATACAAAATACAAAATACAGAAACCAAAATACAAAGTACAGAAACCAAAATACAAAATATAGAATCCAAAATAGGACCCTCTGTGAGAACGGATGGCTCAGAACACAACCCAACCGGAGAGGATACACTGAGAGATCCATCTGAGAGGGACGTATACTCTAAGAGATCACCTTTACAAAAATGATATCAGTAGTGGGATTGAGTGTTGGAGGAGATATTATCAGAGTATACGTCCTACTCAGATGGGTCTCTCACCATTACAATTTTTTACTGACAGCATGGTAGATGTGCTCCGTCCACAGATTCTTGCTCCGAGCCAAAACTTTGTCCCGGAGGTCAAGTAGACATCCTTGGTGTAGAGCTCGAGTGAGAGGTTCCTGACAGCATGGTGGTCTCCTTTGTTAAAGTATCCATGCTCGTCCCACAACCAATGTGGGATGAGCACAGATACTTTGACAAAGAAGACCACCATGCTATTAGAAACCTCTCACTCGAACTCTACACCAAGGATGTCCACTTGAGCTCCGGGGCAAAGTTTTGGCTCGGAGCAAGAATCTGTTGAGGGAGCACATCCACCATGCCGTCAGAAAAAAGTATTAACGGTAAGAGACCCATCTGAGTAGGACGTATACTCTGATAATATCTCCTACAGCACTCAATCCCACTACTGATATCATTCTTGTAAATGTAATCTCTCAGAGTATACGTCATACTCAGATGGATCTCTCAGAGTATTCTCTCTTGTTGGTTGTCGTATCATCATTGCCGAGGGATGAGGGTCGGAGGACAGTACAAACAGTCTAATACAAAAACAACTCAATATGTAGTCCAATACAAATAGTCTAAAACAAAAACAACCCAATAAAAATAGTCCAATACAAATAAATACTAATAGCTAATGAGAACCACGCTGCTGACGCAAACGCTCAGTGATACGTTCACGCAACCACCTCGAAAAAGCGAGATTTTTGGCGCGAGGAGAGATGTCGTCCCTTGCCAGGACTGTATCAAGAGAACTCTCGGTCTCACTAGCTATCGGTGCTGGATGAATAGAACTCCTGGTCTCACTAGCAACCGGTGCCACTTCCTCCTCAACTGTAGGAGGAGCCACCTCAGCATTCACTGTTTTCTTTAAACGACGTGCCGCTCCTCGGGTCATGGGTGCCATCTGGTAAGTATATGTAACAGAATGTAAAAGAATGTAACAGCTCAAAATACAGTTGGTACTAACCTCAATAGAACAAACACTCTCACAGCTCAAAATACTAACACATGCTCACGCCTTACTCTTGTGACACTCCCTTTCAAACACAAACACACACCTATATGTTCCCTTACACATGTTGCCATATTACCTTTAAAAATAGGAAACCCTTGTTGTCTATAATAAGACACAATTCACCAAAGGAAATGCCATATCCAATATCTTATTCTCAAATCACAAGCCTAATCAGAAATGAAAAAAAAATGAATTAACAGGTACTAACACATGTGTTACAACCAATGATAACTGAACAATAATGAGAAATCCAAAAAATTTGGAATTGAAGTAACATAGATTAAAAGCATTCTCAATATAAATATCAACTAACATAGATTAAAAACATAGATTAAAAACACTCCCTTTCAACGACCCATTCTTAATGTAAATATCAACTAACATATATTAAAAACATGTCTAGGAATCAAATCTAGCATTTAAATCACAATTTAAACCATTTAAACTAGGAATAAATCTGTGTATGTGTGTGTGTGCATGTGTCTGTGTCTGTGTGTGTGTGTGTCAGTGTCCGTGTGTGTATGTGTGTGTGTGTGTGTCAGTGTCCGTATCCGTGTGTGTATGTGTGTGTGTGTGTGTGTCAGTGTCCGTGTTCATGTGTGTCTGTGTCTGTGTCTGTGTCTGTGTGTGTGTGTGTGTGTCAGTGTCCGTGTATGTATGTGTGTGTGTGTCTGTGTCTGTGTGTGTGTGTGTCCGTGTCCATGTGTATCTGTGTGTGTGTGTGTGTGTTCGTGGGAGAGAAGAAGGAGGAAAGAGACGAGTTAGGTTAGGGTTTACCTGAGGAAGAGGAGGAGGAGCTCGGATTGGGGGAGAAGGAGCTCGAGGAGGAGAGGATCTCGAGGAGGAGGAGCTCGCCGGAGGGGGAGGGGGTCGCCGGGAGAGAGTGGGTCGCCGGAGGTGGGAGGGAGTCGCAGAGGGGGAGGGAGTCGCCGGGGGGTTGGGGGCGGGAGAAAATGAGAATTTTGGGATTTTCGAGTGAGAGTGGAGGGAAAGAAGGCAGCGGCGTGCCCTAAGTAAAATAACTTAGCGACGTCACTCTATGACGTCGCTAAACGTCGCAATGTGGCGACATATATTTGTATTATGTCGCGGAACGTCGCTATGCAGCGACGTAAAACACTGATGTCGCAGAACGTCGCTGGTGAGCGACGTTTTGCGACGTGCTTATATAGGTGTCGCTACTGGCGACGTATTTTCTTGCCGTCGCTAATATACGTCGCTATTTGATGATATTTTAGTAGTGGATAGAATCGAAGTTAAAGACAATTTATAAGGAAGCAAATGCGGAAATGGAATCGAAAAATTGGAACCTGCTATCTGCTCTGCTACTGCCTGAGTGGGCTTAACTATCATGGCGAAAGCTCACCCCTGCTGGCCTCCTCTAGCCTGCTGTACTCCATCCTGGCCTGCCTGTCTGGCTACACGAGCATCACAGTTCTTCACCTGGGGGTCTAGAGCTCCACAGATTAAATAAACTCCCTGCTTCATCCTACAAACCTCCCGGGTGTGCCCCATCTTCTTGCAGAAAGCACACTGGACGGCCTGTCTCTGGCCCTGACCCTGCTGCTGGTCGTCACGTGCTGGTGCCTGATGTACTCTATCCAAGTCTCTTCGGATTCCACTAGCGTGGCAATCCTTCAGCTGGTGATCGGGCGCCCCACAGTATAGGCAGACGCCCAACCTCTTCCTACAAGCCTCTCTAGTGTGCCCTGGCCTCCTGCAGAAAGCGCACCGAGTAGCCTGCCTCTGGCCTGGTCCCTGGTGCTGAACTGGGGTATCCTGAACTGTACTCGGTACAACCCTCTCAAGTGCTGCCATCGCCAGCTGATGGGAGTTCTCCATGCTTCGTCGTAACAGATCTGTCTGCGCGCTCTGAGTCTGCAATATCCGCTGCAGAAGGGCCATCATCCCCTGAGTATCTGTCGGTAGTGGAGGCGGCGGTAGAAGAATATCAAGAACGACCATGTACGGTCCCGCTGCTGGAGGTAAAAGACCTCCTGAAACCGTAGCTGTTGCTCCCGCCTGAAGGGCAGGAACTGAGGTGGAAGCTCCCTGAACTGCAGCTCCCTCTACTGGAGGTGGAAGACCTCCCGAATCTGACCTCTCTGGAACTGCACTAGACCCTGCCTGAGAACGAGTCACTGTCATCCTAAGGACAAATTGAACCCAAGAGATCAATATGGCACAAGATAAGATATTATCAAAGGAGGACAATTGAATTCAAATGTAAGAAGAGTTGTCATGGTAATCAAAAGATCAAAATTTTCCTAAAATGTGATTGAGTAACTCCTATCATATCCTAGTTCCTATGTCCTAGTCGCAGGCTCGTAATTAGCACTCTAAGTCGAGCACCATTACAAGATCGCACTAATTGTGACACTGACCTGCATGGGCCGCCACAAAAATGTGTCACGACCCGCACCCTGATTAGGGGCACGAGAAGTGGGTACGTCCAGCCTACGCCGCAGCATCGGGAGTAGAACGCTGTCTAGGTCATCTAGAAATACTACAACTAAACAGATAAAGGTACATGTACAGTATACACACTCCGAATGGAGGTGACATAGCAACACAGTCTCAATCACAAATATAAAACTAAGGTAGATAGCATGGAAAGGAAATATGATAGATGAAGCAGGAAATAAGTTCGAGATCCACACAAGTCCAAAACTAAACATAACATCACAGAATATAATATAATACTACAGTCTGAAAAGTACTAGCTGGCTCGCAGGCCATACAAACCTAACTAAACTAAACTACTCAGGGTGAGCAAAGTCTAGTGGCTCTACTAACAAGCCACGGTCCAAGTCTACTCCATCTAACCCGTCCCCATAATAGGTCGGGCAATCAGCCTCTGAATCATCTGTAAAATTTGTCAACGGTATCCTGTCCGGAAAATGAGCAAGTACAAGCACTAACAGCAGTTCCATGTGAATTGACAAATTCTATAAGAGACAGTTTAATGAAATACAAGACAAAATCAACTGGAAATATATATCAAGATGTGAGTACTGAAAAGGACGATAATAAAAATATATAAGACGACTTGGGAACTATTCGGAAGCTGAGTTACAACCCTTAAACCAAATAAGGACTGGGGTTTAACCCTTCTTCCGAACAGAACTTAGTCTCCAACGATAATAAATATAAAAGGTGCCTCGAATATTATAGCATAATATGATCGGTATGGGTCAAGAATCAGGCTTCCAGCCGACCGGATACAAGTACGTGGACTCGGCCCGGCCGGGATGGTAAGCTATGGAGCGAGAAGTAGCACAGGTCAGGCTATACCCATCGTGAGGTGAGGGTATAAATATGGTGCAAGAAGTGACTCAAGGTGGGCATTGATCCCACTATCTATAATATTCCCTATTCCCCAAATAGTATACGGATTCGGACATAGCACGTCATGACGCGAGATTCCCTAAGAGGGGAGCAGGTCCTCTTCAGGAATCGGCATCAATACAAGTACAAGAATCAAGACCAAGCAAGTACCAGTATCCCAAGAAATCCAGGAATGACATCTCATGACAAGAATCCAGAAATACTAGTCCGTGAACTATCGTGTCGAGAATCAAGTAAGACACTACAACTGAATCAGATATAGCAAATATCAAGCCAATAAAAACTATCAGTGAATATACTCGCCTGTGGTCCTGAGCTGATAAGGTGAACAGACGCTCAGAGTAATCACACACCTAAAGATGAGATACTACAAGTCAAAACATGGTTTAATAATGAAAGGAAAGCTAATCTAATCATGATATGCAAGTCTAAGTCAAAACTAGGTCAAACTAAGTCATACCAAGCTAAACTAGGTCACACTAGGACAACCAAGGTCAAACAAGGTCACAGAAAGTCAATTCAAGTCAAACTAGGTCACACTGAGTCACACTAAGTCTTGTCAAGTTAATCTAGGTCAAATAAGGTTATATCAAGTCAATCTAATCAGACTAAGTCAACTCTAGGTCATACCAGTCATCGTAGGTCAAAACAAGTCGAAGAAAGTCAAACGGGGTCAAGAGTTAGCCTACAGTTGACTTTTGGTCAATTGGTCAACTCTGGTCAACTCTAGGTCAACTCTAGGTCAACCTAGGTCAAACTGGTCGAATGTTGACCAACAGCTGACTTTTGGTCAACCGTTCAAGTCTAATGAAATTTGGGACTAAATTGGGTAAAGTGTTGACACATAGTTGACTTTTGGTCTAAAAAGTCAACCGTGGTCAACCAAGGTCAATACTAGGTCTAGACGACTATTTCTAATCATTACCAACCCTTACGACCCATATCCGATTCATTCTCAAACTCCTATTCTTCTCCTTCTCATTCTCCTCCTCATTCTCCTTCCCACTCTCCTCCTCATTCTCCTTCCCATTCTCCTCCTTATTCTCCTTCCCATTCTCCTTTCCATTCTCCTCCTCATTCTCCTTCCCATTCTCTTTCTCATTCTCCTCCTCATTCTCCTTCTCATTCTCCTTCCCATTCTCCTCCTCATTCTCCTTTCCATTATCCTCCTCATTCTCTTCCTCATTCTCCTCCCCATTTTCCTCCTCATTCTCCTCCTCATTCTCCTTCCCATTCTCCTCCTCATTCTCCTCCTCATTCTCCTTCCCATTCTCCTTCTCATTCTCCTCCTCATTCTTCTTCCCATTCTCCTCCTTATTCTCATGCTACTACTGCTCCTGCTAGTGCTATTGCTGCTGCTGTGGCTTATTCTCTTCATCTTCTTCTACTTCTTTCACTACTTCCTTCCCTCTCTCTCTCTCTATATATATATATATTTTATATATATATATATATATATATATATATATATATATATATATAAAAAAAATATATATATATATATATATATATGTAGACACATACACACACATCTATATATATAAATACATACACACACACGTCTATATATATATATATATATATATATATATATATATATATATATATATATATATATATATACATATATACATAGACACACACACAATCAAACACACACACCCCCTCGCACAAGCACACACACTCATGAAAATACACATAGGGACACAAAATAATATATATATATATATATATATATATATATATATATATATATATATATATATATATATATATATATATATATATATAGGGATACACAAGAACAACATCTAAATCTGAAATTAAAATAAGAATAATCAATCACACAATATTAACCACATGGTGTGTCCAAAATTGGGGGTTTCCCACATTGACACAAAGCACAACACAAAGGACACTCCTATAACCTCCAAATGGTCACGAAATGGACACAAATAAAGATACAACCATGGGGATCATTCCTACGGGTTCAAAATATTTTTATATGCATGTAGGGGTGGATTGGAGGAGAGATTATACCTTCCGGGAGAGAGATTTAAATGAAAAAGCTTTCCGACTCGACACCGACACGTAGAGATTTCAAAGGGACACGAACGAGCTCCGAATCCTCCCAAACTTGGCTATCTCCTTCCTTTCATGGAGTAGAAGAGAAAAGAAGAATATTTGGTGGAAGAAATGGTGGATTTGGAGATGAAATCAATAGAGTTGCTCTCTAGAAATTTGGGGAAGAACAAGAGAGAGAAAGTTGTAGATAGAAATGAAATGGAGAGAGAGAGGTTGCTTTGGAGTGAAGCAAAGGAGAGGGGATGCTCCATACATGGCCGGCCATATTTTAGAGGGTTGGGGGCATTTGGCAATTTACCAAAATGCCCTCCAAGCCAAAGAAATGAGTGGTTTAAGTTGGGGTCAAAATGGAAACTTGAAAACTCCTAACTTCAAGTTCTAAATCTAATTCTAATCCCTAATCCTACTAAAATCAAATGGGATTAGTCAAATATAAATATCTGGGTTTGGTCATGACAAGTTGGTCGGTTCCAGTTGGGTCCCGATCAGAGTCAAAGCTACCCCGGGTCCCCGATACAGGTCGGAATGAGCTGAAATTCGATCCCGACTCAAATAACCCCAAAACAATATCATAATTAATAAAATAAATTTCAAAAATATTCAAAAGTACAAAATGACAAAAATACCCCCGTTTCTAAAAACTGGGGGTGACAGGTCGTCTCCTCAAGCCTCTCGGAACATCACAATATGCATCACACATCACACAAACAAATATACATCACAATATGCATCACACATCACGCAAACCAATATACTTCACACACCAAAAAACAAATATTTGTCACAATATCCAAAGGAGATATATCCATCAAAATAAATATCCATCACAAATATCCATCAAAACAAATGTCTACTGTCGTCTATGCTGGGGCAGATAGAACTCCCTCAGCCAGCACGCATAAGTAGGATCCGCGACAGCCAGATCAATATCCAGAGGAGATGGATGACTGGAACTCCCGGTGGAACTGCCCTGTGGTGCCACCTCCTCTTTCACAGCTCCCTCGGCTTTAGGAATTACTTTTGGAGCTGCTCTCTCGGTGGAACTACCTTCTGGTGCCACCTCCTCTTTCACAGCCATCTGTGCCTCCCTCAAGTGAGATCCTCGGGTCTTAGGTGCCATCTGTGAGAATGGGTGCCATCTCGTTTGAGTACATTTTCAAAAGCTGATAAAATACAGAAAATTTAATTTTTTGCCAAGTGTGAGAATGGATAGCCCAAAACACAACCCAAAATTCAATCTAGCATACATTAGTGTGAATCATCTGTGTTATGTACATATGGTGTAGTATATGTTCTTATCAAGTCTAGTATCTGAAGGATATAACAGAATCAAGATGAACCCACATAATGTAATACTAAGACATCATCTCCTACTGTATAAGATATAGTGATAGGTTGTCATATCATTATTACCGAGGGATGAGGGTCGAAGGACAGTCAACTTTATCTACGGCTACATAGTTTCTGCCTCGTCAGTCGAATGGCTACAGGAACTATGTCCTGATCACCATGTCGTACCATAGATTAATACAAATGGAGCTGGAGCTGGAGCCAAAATACAAAATCCAAAATCCAAAATACAGAATCCAATCCCTAGGTTTACTGAAAATACAAAAACAAATATTAACACACAGTACTAATTCAGGTATTTTAAGTGTGAGAACGGATGGCTCAGAACACAACCCAAAATTCATTCTAGCATAGATTCGTGTGAATCATCTTTGTTCTGTGCATATGGTGTAGTATATGTTCTTATCGAATCTAGTATCTGAAGGATATAACAGAATCAAGATGAACCCACATAATGTAATACTAAGACATTGTCTACTACTAAAACATATAGTGATAGGTTATCGTATCATTATTGCCGAGGGATGAGGGTCGGAGGTCAATCAACTTCATCTACGGCTACATAGTTACATGAGCTAGTCGTCACGAAACGTCGCTATGACGTCGCTAATAGCGACTAATTTAGCGATGTTAGTATGAACGTCGCTAAATTCTAATTATATTCCCCCCACCAATTCATATTTTTCCCCCCATTTTACTCTCTCACTCTCTCTTCTCCCCCCCTTCGGCGCTCTCACTCTCTCCGGCGCTCTTACTCTTATCGAATCTAGTATCTGAAGGATATAACAGAATCAAGATGAACCCACATAATGTAATACTAAGACATCATCTACTACTATATAAGATATAGTGATAGGTTGTCATATCATCATTGCCGAGGGATGAGGGTCGAAGGACAGTCAACTTCATCTACGGCTACATAGTTTTTGCCTCGCCAGTCGAACATTGCCGAGGGATGAGGGTCGAAGGACAGTCAACTTCATCTACGGCTACATAGTTTTTGCCTCGCCAGTCGAATGGCTGCAGGGACTATGTCCTGATCACCATTTCATATCGTAGATAGTTTCTACCTTGCCAATAGTTTCTGCCTCGCCAATCCCTGGGTTCGTCAAAAATACAAAAACAAAGATTGACACACAGTACTAATTCATATATGTTTTAAGTGTGAGAACGGATGGCTCGGAACACAACCCAAAATTCATTCTAGCATACATTAGTGTGAATCATCTATGTTCTGTATATATGGTGTAGTATATGTTCTTATCGAATCTAGTATCTTTACTTGTTACAGCTTTGATCTCCTCCTTTTTGTGTGTCAGTTCATGTCAGGCTGCACTTTCTGCAGTAACGACCACAAGTTTTATGTTCTTCAACAATATATTTCACATGCTTAATTGCCAAGTATGTGGACGAATGGCTCAGAACACAACCCAAAATTCATTCTAGCATACATTAGTGTGAATCATCTATGTTCTGTACATATGGTGTAGTATATGTTCTTATCGTATCTAGTATCTGAAGAATGTAACAGAATCAAGATGAACTCACATAATGTAATACTAAGACATCATCTACTTCTATATAAGATATAATGATAGGTTGTCATATCATCATTGTCGAGGGATGAGGGTCGAAGGACAGTCAACTTTATCTACGGCTATATAGTTTCTGTCTCTCCAGTCGAATGGCTGCAAGGACTATGTCCTGATCATCATGTCGTACCGTAGATTAATATAAATGGAGCTGGAGTTGGAGCTGGAGCCGCAATACTGAATCAAGATGAACCCACATAATGTAATACTAAGACATCATCTACTACTATATAAGATATAGTGATAAGTTGTCATATCATCATTACCGAGGGATGAGGGTCGGAGGACAGTAAACTTTATCTACGGCTATATAGTTTCTGCCTCGCCAGTCGAATGACTGCAGGGACTATATGTTCCGATCACCATGTTACCAATTAACCAACCAACAAAACTACTTGTTACAAATATTGGCACTATCGGTGCTTTCGAATCGGAGTATCACATTTTTCGGTGTCAAAAAACAAATAATTATTAATAAATTATCAGATTTTTCGGCACTATCGGTGCCCCTGACCAAGCCCCCCACCCCTCCGCCCCCACCCCCTGACAACAAACCCGTACCCGAATGAGTCCCCCTTCTTCACTGTATCATGATATACGGACACTGTGTCCGTGTGTCGATAGCTATCCGTCGTACTTTACATATATCGGCCGGTACTTTAAACCATCCTCATGAGAATAGTTTGGTACTCCGATCGGTACCGGTATCGGCCGATACTTTAATAAATTACTAATATAAATAATTTATTAATAGCTATTTGTTTTTTGATACCAAAAAATCCGATACTCTGATCCGAAACTACCGATATAACCGATACCCCGATCCGATACTCATAGGATTGGTCCGATCCGAAACCACCTATACCCCCTCCCCCGATCCGATACTCCGATCTGAAACCACCGATACTCATAGGAATAGTCCGATCCGAAACCACCGATACCCCCACCCCCTCTCCTACCATGCCGGATAGCAAATCTCCCTCCCCCACTCCCCCGACAGCCCACCCCCGACAGCAAACCCCCACCCTACCCCCTCCTCTTCCGACAGCAAACACCCACCCCCTCCCCCTCACCCCCCGACAACAAATACCCACCCCCTCCCCCTGACAGCAGACCCTACCCTGCCTTCCGCCCCGCACCCAACACCATCCACCCCACGCCCCCCTCCCCCCACCGTCGGCCCCCGCTACAGCCGACCCCCCCATCCGAAACCCTACCCCTGCCCCAAAACCCTAAACCCTGCCCTGCCCCCCGCCCTCAACACTTCCCCTGCCCCCACTCCCTCCCTTCCACCCCGCCGGCTCCAGCAACAGTCGACCCCCCAACCAGAAATCCTATATGTTATGCTAAAGAGAGAGAGAGGAGAGAGAGAGAAGGAGAGGGAGAGAGCATACATGAGAGAGAGAGTCGTCGGAGAGAAAGTCGTCGGAGAGAGAGACCCGTCGGAGAGAGAGCCGCCGGAGAGCGAGAGAGAGAGGGAAAAGAGAGTCTTTTGGGGGGAATAAAAAATTCCTCCCCCCCCCCCCCGTCGGTTCAATTTAAGTTAGGTTACAGTATTTAGCGACGGACTACTGACGGATATATCTCGCTAGGTAGTCGCTAAATACCCACTAGATTACCGACGGAATGTCCGTCGCTAGTTAGACACTAATTTATTGCACCATTTTTTTCAGATTTTTCCGTCACAATGTGCGATATATTAGCGACGGAGATCAATCTGTAGCTAAATTTTTGTCAAATTAGCGACGAATGTGCGACTGATTTTGACAAAAAAAGAAAAAAATTATCCATTGCTTTCTGACGGTTGTCCGTAACAAGGTAGTCGCTAATCTGTCGCTATTAGCGACGGATAAGATCCGTCGCTAATAGTCGATCGCCAAATTACTGTATTTTAGTAGTGTCATCCTCCTCCTGTCCTCCCGACTAGGTAAACCCTAACTTTCTTTCGGACACAACACTTTGACACATGACACAACACTTTGGCACTTTGACACACACATGGACACAACCCTGAAACATGGACCCGAATCTGACACATGAAACAACTTTGACATAGGATACGTGGACCCGAATATGACACAGGACGTTGTGACACAAAAATATGCACAAGCCTAACCCTGTCACGTGGATCCGAACACATACATTGTGGACACTATGACACAAAAATATTATTTATTTGATAGTTAATCTATTTTTGATATTTTGTGTACTACTATATCATTTATACATATTTTTATATGTAGTACCTAAAAAATGAATTGTAATACCTTATATTGAAATGCACATTCATATTTGTGTGCTACTAATAGATTTATACACATTCATGTTTGTGTACTACTTAGTTATTTTGATATCTAATGTACTAAGGAGTGTCCTAGTACATAGAGTGTATAGAGTATCCTAGAAGTGTAGGTATGATTGGTACAGTGTCAAGACATGTGCCAAGATACTAGGTATGTAGGTAAGTGCTAGCTAGGTATCGCCAATTATTTCATGGTAATTGCTAGGTAGGTTAGTGCTTGCTTGGACACTCCGAGGTCAAGTTTTCCTTGTGGGCTCATAAGAAACACATGACGACAGGATATCATTATCTCTTATGTTATGTGTCCGTGTTAGCCTGAAATCAAGTGTCCATGCATAGGAGCCCTTCTCTGAAAACTAAATTTACGTATGCGATCCTTTTGGGGCTATCAGAGTTATACCAAAAAGTCGAACAACTTAGACTTTTATAGATTTTTTTTCGGAAATCTAGTATAAAATTGACAGCCTCAAAAGGCTTGCATAAGTAAATTTTATTTCTAGAAAATGGCTCACAAAGAACACGTGAGAACACCTAAGTGTATATCATAGTACCTAAAGTGTATAGAGTGAATATCCTAGTAGTATATAAAATATTTTGGAAATTGGATAAAGACACTTCATTTTAGGGTACTTTGATGAACATGTGTATAGTTAGTATCATGGATATTTGAAACTGTATCCTAGCTAGTATCAAGATATAAGAGAGTATCAATGTGATATTGTATACCATGGTACATGATATCCACATGATACACAAATACCTAGAGTTAAGGTGATATGTAGGTAAGTACTAGCTAGGTATCTTAGATACATAGGTAAATTTCCGTGTAAGCCCAAAGTCAAGTGCCCATGTTAGCCCTTCTCTGAAAAGTAAATATCTTTTGACACTATTAGAGTTCTACAGATTTCAAAAAATAGGAGAAAAGATAAAGAAAGAGAGGAGTAAAAATAAAAAAATAACAAAGAAAGAAAAATCCTAAAAAAGAAAAATTATAATATTTGGCCTTTTCTAGTATTTTTCTAAAATCTGGTATAACTCTAACAACTTCAAAAGGCTTGCAGAAGTAAATTTTCTTTGAAATGAAAGGCTGACATTGAACACGTGGCGACACTCATTTAATACTCATGTATCTATGCATTCATTTGGACAATATACTCGATTAATGTGTATCTATCTTTGTATAATTATCTTCAAATGGATATGAATTACTATCTACAGTATCGTTCGTGGATGTACAATCGTCATCCTGATGACATGTGCGATGTGCGGGATGAATTTATACAAGGGGTAGAACAGTTCCTGCAGTTCGCCAGGGCATTCTTTCAGTACATAGACTGTACCAAAATTAAGTTTCGATGTGTGAGATGTCGTAACTTAAAATTTCATCCAGAAGTGGACGTGACATATCATTTGTACTCGAGAAGTTTTACGCCAAATTATTATCAGTGGAACTCACATGGAGAATTTGTGCCTTTAGTATTGGAGCTAGAGCCAAATTTGGAGCTGTATATGGATGTCCATGACCATGCTGATTATGACGATGGGTGGGTGAACATGGTTTTTGATACTGCAGGGCCTAGTTTCGATCCGGACAATCATGATGTGGCCGAGGAGGCACTGAATGTCGATGCTGAAAAGTTTATGGAGTTGATGGAGAATGCAAGGACTCCTTTGTATCCTGATTGTGAGGATCATTTACCATTGGAGGTGGTTACAAGACAGCCGAGCATCAAGTCTGATTTCAATATGTGTCACGACCCGCACCTGCTTTTCGGACGCAAGCTCGTGAGCAAGCCAGCTACGTATCAAGCGAACTCCAGCCCGACTCGAATACGTATAAGCTGTCCAGGATAGGGTATCATGTCTAATCTAAACTATATCTCAATCCACAGGAATCATATAAACAAGAATGAACAAGTATGGGTCATGGTCTGTAGCCCATTAGCATATTGTTCGATTAGACTCCAAGAATGATATGAGTCTATAAATAAGCAGAGTATATCATAGTATGGAATATAAAGTACGAGAGAATAATAAAGAAATATCACAAGCAAATACCTGTATCCCTACAGGTATAATCACTACCATCATGAGCCGCTAACTAACTCCATGCAATCAGCTATCTGAAGAGATCATCAGGTCCTCAGGGGACATAGCAAGATACATAAAAATATGCCTATCTAACAGTTTAATCATGCAATAATATAAATAGGATATATACAGGAACTAGATAGAAGACTGACATGTGGCTACTGACAGGTAACTATGAACACGGATACGGGATCAACTATGCATAAATGAACTGCTGGAAGAACAAGTAAACAAAAGATCAATAGAATACCAACCCTCGCCCCGAATGTGGACTCGCAGGTCAGTTTCAAGACAAGTCACCCTCGCCTCGTGTGTGGACTCGTAGGTGCAAACGGACAACCCTTGCCCCATGTGTGGACTCGCAGGTTGTAGGAACAATATATGAATAGCAGTTCAATCACACATACTTGCAGACACGACTCAGTCAAGATACAGGTGATGACACAGTACAACTCAATCATGACATAGGTAAGGACAACTCTAACTTGAACCATAATGTAGACAAACCTGGTGTAACTATGCTATCAAGTCAGGTAATACTAATATACAAGCAAGACAATAAACTAGTAAACATGGTATGTAGAAAACATCTGAATCCATATCAACTGGAGTAACTAAGTGATAACATACTAAAAATAGAAGAACTATAAGCATGAAAATGAACTGTAGAGAGAGGCAAGGTATCTTGCCTGGTGGTAGCACGAAGAGCCAACAATAAACCGTCAACCGGTAAGCCAAATAAGTCCAAATCTCACAACGGTCTCCGAAAGCTGAAACAAAATATTGCCAACATTCTCAGAATAGTAAAATTAGCTATAATTGCCTGTCCTTAAGTCCAATTCTGGACACAGGGGCAAAACAGTAATTTCGGGCAAAAACGATGTCCGTTGTTGGACCCGCTTTGTACCGAAAATTGTGCCCGAGTCAATGCTCTCTAAAGTTGTCAAACTATATGTCAACAGGTCTGGTTTTACGAACCCAACAGTATGTCCAAAGTTGGATTCCGACGTGCCGTGCACAAAATCACCCGTTGAGTCGGACCGTAGGGCCCACAAAACTGCGATCCGATCAACTGTCTCAGATTCGGACCAAACTTGGCATACAAGACCAGAAAAATGATACGGTCCTGTTGGCATAAGTTTTGTCTCGATCTGATGAGCATGCACAAAGTAATTAGAGAATTTGCACAGAGGCCGATTTGATAAATTTCGACTGATACACATCAAATTCGTGGCGCACATGCGACCAATTTGAATTTCGTCAAAGCCTACACGTCCACGAAGCCGATACGTACCTTTCGATGCTTTTGGTTCGCGACCACGTCACCCGGATTGACGGGACGCACGTCGTATCGAAGGATTTTCTAATTTTCTAATATTTTGAAAATGGGTTTTTGCTAGACTTTAGAATCAAATAACTTTGAACCTACTCAATGAAATCAGGATCCATAAAAAGGGACTTCGAGTCCTATAGGTTGTCTTTAATCCTATTCAATTAGAATTTTAAATCGCTCAATGGTTCGACCGAAATCGGTCCTCAAATGTAGGTGCTGGTCCATCAAAACTGTCCTATTTTTTGACAGTGATTCGCCAGTTTTGGCGTCGATTTCCTGGCCGATCTAACGTATCTATATACAAAGTAATTAAAAGGATGTAAAGAAGTATATGTTGACTTCGTACCAGAGGAGAAAGAACAGAAAACGATCAATCGACCGTCGCAAAATCATGTTGTGAAGTCAGGTAAGTTACAGCGGCTGCTGTTGTGGTTTCTGCTGCTTCCTGTGCGTGCGGTGGCTCTGTCGCCGGATGGCGGCCGCCACGACGACGAGCATGTGGTGTCAGGGTCTCCAGGTCGGGGGGGCTGTTAGATGGAGTAATATTGGTTAGGGTTACATTTTTTATTCGATCTCGCGCGTATTATAGACAAAGTCGGGGAGATTCTGCTCAGCCTGGGCTCGGTTTCAGCGTGTAAGGGGAACTTGGATTCGGGCCAGCCTAGGATGGGCCTGGGCTGACTTGGCTTGGGCTAGGGCCGAGTTGGCTTGGGGCCTGGGCTGAGTTGGCTTGCTGCTAATTTGCTGGGTTCGCATGTTGCGGGTTCAAGCATGGGAATTAGTATGGTTTTTCTTTGTTTGGGTTTGCTTGTCGGGTGGCTGGACCACGGGTGAAAATGGGTTGATCCAAATTTTTGCTGGGCTGCTATTTCCTTTTGATTTCTTTTCGTTCTTTTTATTTATTCCACTAATATATATATATTATATATATATATATATATATATATATATATATATATATATAATAATATATATATATATAATATATAAATATATAATATAATATATTATATACACACACACACATACACACACACACACACACACACACACACACACACACACACACACACACACACACACACACACACACACATATACACACACACAAATACATATATATATTTATATATTAATGCATACATACAATATACATATATGTTTATATATATTACACATAAATTTATGTATTTATTTATAAAATCTTATATATTTATAAAACCTCTAGCATACCTACCACTACAACAATAAATATTTACAGCAACCAAAATAATATACTAATATATTCATAATAGAGTGTTATTTATAGAAATATATATACATATCATTTATATAATAAATTATTTAATAATATAAATCTTTATCAATTAATAACAACAAAATAATATTAATGATATTAAAATCCTAATAATAATTAAATAGCCAAAAAGTCGTTTCTGATGGATATAACATGCACACTACTTATCTAGCTCCAGAACATCATACAAGTTTTGTAAAACACTATTTAATGATAATAATACCTATAATCTACCTATAACAAATATTTAGAAAATATTTGCTAATTCCTAAAAATATATACAAGAACATTTGCATTTACCAAACATGTCTACAAGGCCCTATTTGGTCCCACTACATGCCTACATGGGCTTAAATTTGACTTGGGCCCAATCTGGACATGTTCGGTACAACCGGGTTCCCTAAAACTCAATAATATAATTAATTAATAAATAAAATCTTCGGTACGGGTTAAGTCGCAACTTGGCCTGGTTTTCTTAGTTAGGTCACTCCTATGGCTTTGCATTCCCTACCATGGCTAAACACTAGTCAAAGCACGCTACTGCACTATTCGTGCCATGATTCTTAGCCGTCTTGTACTTCAAAACTCCATCATGGCTAAAGTCATCTACCGTAATAATTAACTAAATAATTATTTATAAAAATTCTAAAAACCATCATTCAAATCAAATAAATAAATATTTCAATAATTTCTGAAAAGGGGAGCTACAAATCTACCCACCGTAAAAATAATTTTGTCCTCGAAATTCTAATTCATAGTTATTCCTTAAAATTCAAAAAGAAAAAATCCACCTTAACCTTGATCTCCTTAAATTTTAATTCCTCAACCATAGTTATATCCTCCTCCTTGCCGTTTGTAACTATGAAACCTCGAGGACTACTACCTACCTTTGGTCACGCTACTCCCTCAAAGGTAAGTCACTAAAACTTATAACCTTCAAGTTGCTAGAGTCAATATCCCCAGATATCTAAGACATATGGCATCTATAATTCCATATCATATAAACAACCAAATATTCAATTGTCACGCAATATTATACTATAATTTAAAATTTTCTGATAAATCTATAAAGCACGATCATTTCCTCGGAATAGGAAGGGACGAGAATCAATGGTACGAAAAGCAAGCAAGTAAATCGAGAGCAAATATAGAGTTTTCAAGGACGTAGAGAATTTCTAGGAGAATTTTCAAGGCAGCGTGGATTGAGATTTCTAAGGTTTTTAGATAATCGTAGGCCGTATCAGTTCAGTTACGTAACTGATACGATATGCTCTGGACCTGCATGGGCCACCGCAAAAATTTGTCACGATCGCACCAGCTTTTCGGACGCGAGCTCGTAAGCAAGCCAGCTACGTATCAAGCGGACTCCAGCCCGACTCGAATACGTATAAGCTGTCCAGGATAGGGTATCATGTCTAATCTAAATAATATCTCAATCCACGGAATCATAAAAATAAGAATGAACAAGTATGGGTCATGGTCTGCAGCCCATTAGACATATTTTTCGATTAGACTGC
>JANAVB010036405.1:0-28028 GCA_029216955.1 Iris pallida
AAAAAAATACCGACCTATTCTCAAGGGATATAATTCCTATATTTTGTGGGTAAACTATTTACCCGGGTCTTTATAATTTCAGAAATAATTTTTTATAAGCCAAACAAACGTGATATAGATTTCCATCTTAAATTTTTCGGGATTAAAAAAAATACCGCGTACCAAACGCCCCTTAGAGTTCAATCAATATACGAAACCAAGATTTGAATATTATGACTCATTTTGAAACTTATAGTAGAAATCAACACTTAGTGCAATTTAATAATCCTTAAGGTAAATCTTAGACTTTATTAAGCCTAGCCCTACCTATTATTTATCTTATGACCTAAACATGGCAGTCATGTATATTTCTATGTATTCCTTATTTATTGCTATGTATCTTTGTAATATCCTGTTCCATTTGGTGTATTGAGACGACTTGTTGGTTCGAAGAACCGTTGGACTTGAATTTATGTAGAAAAATTATTCAGAGATTGATGGCGTGGCAGATAGACTTTTCTTCAAGGTGAATAGTTTTGATCATTCTCCCATTTACCCCCACACTTAAGAAAATTGATGTTGCATGTTTAATTTTTTATGATATGAGTTTCATTTCATGCTAATAAAAGGAAGAGAACCAAGATATAAGATAGTAATTAGTTTGTTATCAACTTGTTGTATAGGACATTGAATATTAACCTGCTGTTATAGACAAAGATTTTTGTACTCTTGTACATATATTGGATTTATACTGTTGATATAGACTTGTGTAATGTAGAGTTGTTACATAATCATATGGACTGTAGTACTGTTATATAGGATGTGGAAATGATGTTCTATTATTAGAGTCATGTGAATGTTATACTGTTGTTGTAAACAAAAAGATTATCATACTGTTATTTTATAGATAGAAAATATGAAAAGGTTTTGGACCTTTAGGTCGTCAAGGTAGAATTCCTGGACTGAAAAGAATGATGCGAGCGATGACTCGAGTAAGTATGGTAGTGGAAAGGAAGATGTGTTGTATAATTATTTCAGTTTATGTACCATTCATATATTTTTTATTGTTTAGTTGTTCTCGCATTTGCATGATCATTGGACAACTTGTGCACAAGGTTTGGGTTCTTCGAACAGTTGCCGGGACACTAAAACCGTGTCGGCCTAAGGGAAACGAGATTAATAAGTAATGCACATATATTTCGGGACCTTCGGTGAGACTAGCTATCTACATGCGAAAGGATCGCCATCTTACCATGAATAGTCTAAGATGGCTTGTGGTGCCAGCAGCCATTATATAATTAGGATGCATACTAACATCAATATGTTTGCAAGCCTATCTATCAATTTGTAGGGGCAAATTCATGACACACTTATATTTTTTGGTGGCTAACGACCATCTTGTACCGGAACACACTTATGACACACTTTTGTAATACAATAATATTATTGTATTGACAGGGAAAGATGGTAGGTACTGAGTAAGATCAACTTTGTTGCGTGACACATTTATGCTTATAGACACATGTATTCTCATAAATTGTTAACTGAACCTAAGGCAAGACTAATTACGAAGACCTCATATTATTTGCTTGCATTTACTTAATCAACATGTTAGTTTTGGTTAAGTTGGTTAGAGGCCACTCACCAGTACACTACAATGTACTGACCTCCCCCCAGTTCTGCCGGTGCAAGAAGTAGCTTGAAGAGTTCTGAGGCATCAGACAGTTTGTTGGACTAGTGGAGCTTTTCATGCAAAGATATTAGTTTTATGTTATAAATGACATAACGTATGAAATATTATTATTTGTATAGATAGTGAATTGTATCTTGTGGCATGTTTCATTGTATTGAGAGAGAGAAATATATATATATATATATATATATATATATATATATATATATATATAGAGAGAGAGAGAGAGAGAGAGAGAGAGAGAGAGAGAGAGAGCTTGTAATCAAGTTATTTTTTTTCTTCGAGACGATGTAATTCCGCTACAAATTATCAATAAGATATTTATTTTCATATAGCTTGTCTATCGATTTTTTAGTTTATTTTCGATGCAATGACTTGTCTTTGAGATTGTTTTATCGATCATGAATGATGCTTGTCTTATACATGTGCAATTTAGACTTATACGATCGTATCATGTCCGGTGGCGACTTTTGGTCCTACATGATCGGAACGTGACAAGCTTAATAATATTTATAAGTTTTATATGTTTATTTTGGGACGTATGGAAAGTGTTTCCTCGACATAACGGTGTAAGCATCCTCGGTAAGGATTCTTGCCAAATCTCCTAAAAATTTACATTTATGATACATATTATATATGTTGTGAATTTCAATGAATAAAACTACCAGGATATATACTTGTGCAATTATATGAAATGTTTCTCCGGGTGGTAATATGTTTCTAGTGATAGGTTTTTCGATCAAAAAAATGCAGAGACTACATAAATTTTTACAAGTTTCAGAATTACATAACCAAATGTTGATACAGAAACTATTGAACGAATAAACATACCAAATTTTGGTTAGTTTTGTTTCAAAATTGAACTACAATTAGGGTTAGTGACCAATTGTCCATAACCATAATAAGCCTTAGGGGACGGATAGTTAGACTTTCAAGGATGCCTAGGACACGAACATGCAAACACGGAATGAAACATAAATTACAAGTCTTGATTTAAATGTAAGGATATTTGTTATGGTAGATATTTCTTAGTATGGTGTCTTCGTATCGCGTCGCACCTTTTAGCACACACGGATCGATACATATACTCTTATTTTTATAAAACATGGTTGTTCACCCAAGGCATACAACCCTGCAAGTGTGGAGTGGAGTCTTCATATTGTTACTTGATTATAGTGTACTCAGATCGAAACTAATACTTCAGAGTTCCTATCTCAAGATAATAATAGTTAGATTTATGATTGGTTGTTTATCATTATTATGTTTGCACCATGGGGAGAGGAAGAATATTAGGGTCACATTAGCAGAATTTTTTGTAATATAATTAAAATACAAAAACTAATATGAATTACCTTCTTTGTAGCTTTAAGAGGGCATGCGGATTAACTCATTTTCCTATGTTGTACATGATACAGTTGTCTGGTCTTGTACATAATTAACGTTCTTAATTCGATTAAATTGATTAAGATCCTTAACTCGATTGAGTTTGAATTAAGGTTTCTAAAATTAATTCATCTTTTTGTCCACAACCTATCTGTGGTCAACCCTGAGCACTGTACCATCCTAGCAACAACCTGTTTCGTGGAAAACATTGTTATTACTTAAAAAAAATGACTTGGAGTGTTCTAAAATATGACTTGGAGTGTTTGGTATGGTAGGCTTTAACAACTATGATGGATTATAATGTGCAACAACTGCGCGCCGTAAATTGTGCATCGTAAATGCTATATTTATTGTAGTGACATCTATTCCTTATCAACCAAGTCACGATTAGTTCTCTTTTGATTAACATCTATATTTTTTATTTAACCGTGTGTTCTTTAACCTGAGTCGTTTGCCGACCTAGTATTTGTTCACTAGGTAAGAAAATTCAGGAAAAGCTTTCCAGTCGTATATAACATGAAGAGGATCTAGGACCATCAATAAAAAGACAAAAGCTGAAGATTTTCTTTTATAGTATTTCAGTACATTGTGTAATAGATATAATCTAAATAGGTCTATTTAAATCTATTTTGCAGTTGTACATGGGTGAGTTTGACTGTAATTAAACTTTTGAGTATATAAGTTTCCTTATGTTTTTAGATCTTAAGCTTAGATGTTTTGCATAGAATTGTCTATGATATTTATCCCCATCTTAAAATATTATATGCGACAATCGCGACTACGGATAATGGTGTATTTGAAGGTTGCATGGTTATGATATTTGTTACGTATTTGTATTATAGTATTCTGAGAGCGAAGAGTAACATTTTTTGCCAGAAAAGAAAAGCTTGAATGACAATGAAGGCTAGGAGATTGACTTCAAGGTGTGTAATGGGTCAGGCAGCCCGAAACACGGCCCGATTATCACCGGTCTGGGTCGGCCCAGGTCCGGTCAACGGGCTAGTTCAGCTCAACTCTTAGGAGACCCGAGCTCGAGTTGGGTTGCCATTTTGCAGCCCGTAGGCCCGGCCCGATACAAAGCCAGGTTCGAACCGGGTTTACCCTTCCAACCCTGTCGACCCGGCCCGACCTGGCCTAGTCTGGGACCCGAATATATATATATATATATATATATATATATATATATATATATATATATATATATATATATATATATATATATATATAGCAAATGACCTCTAGCCTAGTGGTTAAGAGAGATGCATGCGGTCCGAGTGGTCAGGAGTTCGAATCCCAGTGGGAGCTGTTTGCCATTAAAATTCCTTGATTGTAAATTTTAATACAAACAGAACAGTGTTACAATATAGGACTTAGATGTAGTCCTAGGAGTACACTTTTGTTTAATCTGAGTCCCTTGTGCCGATGGAGTGAGTGGTAATGCGTTGACTCCGTTGACGATCTGACGTCGGTTATCGATTTTCTGAAGGTCTGGATTGCTCTGGGTGCTGTAGCTTACTGAGAGGAGGAAGACCTTGAGTGTCTGTATCTGTCTCTCTGGTGGTGCGAAGTCTCTGTCTGTTCACTGTTGAGGTTGATATGTATGCACGTAGATTGGTCTGTCTGTGTATCTATAAAAGAAGGAAATGATTCCTCTATTTATAGTTTTACAGGCTGGCTGCTCATGCGCGTATATGTAGGATGCGCCTGTACGCGGGGACGCCACATGTTGATTGTTGATGGAGGCGCATGGACGATGCGCCCTGATCGAGGGGGTTGACTTCTTCATGTTGCTGTTGTGAACCGGCACGTAGCGGAGAAGAAGATCTTTCTGTTGCTGAGATCTTGGATGAGTTGAGTCAAAGGACATGTGTCGTCAACCCATGGCTTGGAGATCTCGGATTTGGTGGAGGGGAATGACCTGATAAGATGCACCTAGGATTGGGCGCATGAGGAGACTTTGGCTCGTAACCTTTAGGAGTCACGAACCATTCTGGGCGCATGGCTTTTGAGGCGCATGCAGAGCTTCAGTAGTGACTTTACTCCTGTCTTTTGGGATCAGGGAGAAGTCCGGGGCACATGGCTTTTGAGGCGCATGCGGAGTTGTAACAGTGACTTTCCTTCTGTCTTTAGGGATCAATGAAAAGTCTGAGGCGCACAGCTTTTTGAGGCGTATGCAGATTCGGGCGCATGGCCGCAGAGGCGCATGCGAGATGGTTGGGTGGCCACGTGGCAGGAGCCGTCGGAGAGGAGAAATAATGATGCTGACGTTGGCGATGCTTCGTCTTCTGAAAAAGCTGCCGACTGCTCAAACTTTGGGAGGCGTGCTGCCAACTCTGTCAGTTCAGCATTTAATGTTTGTGACATTCGATGGACAGCTGAGTGGGCGCGTCGGTTGGCGTTCCACTAGGCGTATGGGGACGTACGGGGGTACATCCCCTATGATGCGCTTGGTACTGAAGGGCGCGTCTGTGTGATGCGCGGTCTGGCCGGCGCATCCGCTTCGTGAGACGTTTTTGATGGTGCAACTGTTACGTTCTTCGAGTGCTTTAAATAGCCGTTTTGACTTGGCTGAATTCGAAGCGTCTGGTTCATCCATTTAATGCAAATTCATTGCACGGAATTCGGAGAGCCATCCACTTGGCGCATGGGTTTGATTTGCCCGGCCTATAAATAGTGGTATGGAGAGAGGGTTGGCCTCTCGTTCTTTCATGTCTTTCCGACATGAGCTTGTGTGCTCGAATGCATTCTGTTGACGAGATGCTCCCGAGGGTGAAGATGCGACGCAGTGTCTTCGTTGATGCACTTGAAGGTGACTGTTACATCCAAAAGACGGAGTCGAGGGCTTCCGAGGCAGGCGGAAGGTGCCTGTTGCATCCAAAGATAGGGATGTACGGGCCTCGTTTCCGTTACTCCGGAAGAGCCGTAGATCGAAATGGCGGTGATGCGGCTTTGGTAGCTCTTTCTTCCTTTAAAATGGGTGCAGCCCATTCTGGTTGTGTTGAAAGCTGCTCCTTTAGCCGTGGTTTCGATCACGGTCTTCCTTCGCCTTTGGAGGCTCTTTCGAAGCCTCCCCTGGCCACAGATTTTGCGGTGCTCTTCTCTTTCTTGGTTCCAGCCAGAGGGTTAAATGCTTTATTAGTCGAAGCATTTATCAGGTGAGCCTGGCTGGAAGAGCGGCACATAAATGGACTGCTGAAGGGATGCACATAACTGGGGATGCACATAACTGAGCTGCTGAAAGGATGCGCCCTGCTGAGTGCGCTTGGCGGGATGTGCCTGGTTGAGGGCGCATGGTGGTTGCTGTGCCTGACTGGAGGTGCACGGTGGTTGCTGCGCCTGACTGGAGGCGCACGATGGTTGTTGGCTGTAGACTTAGGATCCTTTCTTTGTAGAAATTCTCCTTTGTACAATCTTCTTTAGACATGTAATAGACTTTTATATGTTAAATAAAAAGTCCTCTTTCAATGTCTATATTTATTGCTTTTTGCTGTGAAGCACTTTGTCCAAGCTTTGGCACATGTAGTTCTGGCGCATAGACTTTCGGGATCTGAAATTCCATGCTTCTACAAGACCCCCTTCAAAGTTTTCAAAACTTTTGGATAAGTTTTGGAATACTTTGAATAAGAAGCATGGTAGTGGAGGCGCATGATCGTCGGGGCGCATAGATACTCCGCGCGTCAGTGCTGGGCGCATGCTCCGTTCATTTAGTGCAAATGATGATGCATCGGTAAAAAAAAAAGATTAATGATGATCTTTTTTGGTTTTATTTGTGGTTATCTCTTCACAGAACCCGAGGCGACGGCTGAGATCACACATCATCGGTTCACGCGTGCGACCAAGCCCTATAAATAGGCAAGAAATGGAGAGAGAGAGAGTTCTTCTTCTCCTTGCTTTTGCTTTCTTTAGAGTTCTTTTCAAAAACCCTAACTTTTCTTCTCTCAAAGAAATGGCTCCCAAGACTCCCCGCGGCGGTGCTGGCAAGGACAAAGGAAAAGAACCTGTGAAAGCTGCAGCGGCCGATGTTCTCCGTCGTCCTGTCGAAGTTCGGCCGGAGGTGGTTGGTAAGTTTCATTACGTACACCAACGCACATAGACCTTGAGTCTTTTGATGATATGCCGAGGTTTTTGCCGCCGACGCGCGGACGCCAACGGGAGCTTTGCGACGGCAAGAACTCTGGTATTGCCTCATATCAACTTGATCCGTGTTCACCCGGGCCACGAGCATATGGCCGACATTCTGGAAGCCACTGTGGATGAGTTGGACCAGCGGCTTTCTGAATTAGGGCGCATCCAGCGGAATGACCTCTCTGTCCTGATAGATGCGGAGAAGGAGAAGCTGCTCGCCGAGACTGAGTCTTCCTACCAGGCCACCGTGAGTGTCTGGGAACGTGAAGTGTCTGAGACTGAAGCTGCAGTGGAGCGGTTATCTCAGTCTATATGGGAGACAGAGGAGACGCGAGCTGCACTGGACGCAAATATCGCAGAGATTGCTGCACAGATGCGCCGTCTTGAGGATCAGCGGGCCCGACTCCTATTGGATGCTGAACGTGTCCAGGCTGAACATGTAGCGTTCAAGAAGGAGAAAGCAGCTTTCACTCTCCGAGCTCTTACCCTGATTCAGCAGAGACAGCAGCTTGATGAGAAGCACGAGAATAAAACTTCTGCTGTAGCCGTCGAAGCGATGCGTCAAGAAGCTGAACGTCGAGTCTTGGCGACTGTGGAGACTCGGGCGGCAGACTTGAAATGCCGAATTGCAGAGCTTTTCGCCAACCCTGGGGATATTTAGGGCTTGTAATCTCTGCTCTTTTGTATTTTTGCAACTCTTGCTGGGGATAGTGTAATCCTTTACTCTCCTTTTTTTAGAAATAATAAAAAAGTACACCATTTTCTGCGATGTGTTCATTTTTGCTTGTCATGAACTTTGATGATTTGTGTGGACCTATTATCTTTTGCGTACCTTGGTTTCAGATACAGATAATAAGTTTGAAGGACCCAATGTATTTGCTCAGAGGTAATGTGGACGTGGCAAATATGGGATTCAAATAATAGAATCTTCTTACTCAGAGGTGTTATGAATGTGGTAGGAATGATTCTGGGAGATGCGCGGAACTACTCAGAGGTAATGTGGACGTGGAAGTTCTGCGATCGATGTACGACAACGCGGGGGTTGTCTGTACGGGATGTTTACTCAGAGGTAATATGGACGTGGTAAACATGAAGGATAGCGTAGTCTTACGGGGTGTAAGATTTCGGCTTGTAGGGTGTAGGGGGACAACTCAGAGGTGATGTGGACGTGGTTGTCCTTCCACTGGATGATGCTACGGAACAACTGGGTTCCGGAAGCGTATGATTTTTTGTGGAATAGAAGTACATGTCTGAAAAGATGTCAAGAGTAGTACTTCTTTAGGAACTTGTCGTTGATGGGCATCATGAACAAGTCCCCATTGGGTTTGGCGAGACGGTAAGCACCGTTTGAGTATACCGTCTCGATGATAAAAGGTCCTTCCCATTTGGGCTCGAACTTTCCTGGCGTTTTGTGAGTTAACACCATCGGCCTCCTGACTGCCAGGACCAGGTCACCAACTTGGAAAGTCTTCTGCTTGACCTTCTTATTGAAAGCCTGTGATATATGGGCTTAGTAGAGTTCGATGCGTTGTTGAGCTAGGAGACGCTTTTTGTCAAGTGCCTCCAGTTCCCGCAGACGACGACGTTGATTGTCTTCTTCTGTGAGTCGGTTTGTGATTGCTACGCGGAGTGAGGGTATCTGAATCTTGAGAGGCAGTACCGCTTCGCTCCCGTAGACCAAGGAGAATGGTGTGTTGCCTGTCGGGGTCCGTACCGTTGTGCGGTAGGCCCAAAGGCATTCGCCGAGCCTTTCGTCCCAGTCGCGTTTGTTAGATGACACGACCTTTTTGAGTAGCCTGACGATAGTTTTGTTGAACGCCTCGGCCAATCCGTTTGCTGCCGGATTGTAGGCGGTTGATGCCACGTTCTGAATGTGATTCTTGTCACAGAATCGGCTGAAGACATGGCTGATGAACTGAGGACCATTATCGTGGATGATCCTCCGGGGTACCCCAAAACGGTAGATGATGTGGTGCTTGATGAAGCTGATCACCTTGGAGCTTTTCACTTCTGCCAGAGGAACTGCTTCTTTTGGAGAAGTAGTCGGTGACTGCTAGGATGAAGCGGTGTCCTCTCGATAAAGGAGGGGTGATCGGTCCCACAATGTCCATTCCCCAAGCTTCGAAGGGCCAGGAGGCGACTGTAGGTTGTAGTGGTTCGGACGGTGTATGAATGAAGTCTGTGTGAAGCTGGCACGCATGGCACTTCTTAGCATATTCAACAGCGTCAGCGGCCATGGTTGGCCAGTAATAGCCCATGCGTCACAGTCGATCCTGCAACTTAGGACCAGGCTGATGGACCCCGCAGGTTCCATCATGAGCTTCTCGAAGGGCTTCAGCTGCTTCTTCGTTAGACAAATATCGAAGGAGAAGTCCATCGTAGGAGCGTCGGTACAGCATTTTAGTAGCCGTATCTTAGTAGAATCGAAGAGAGCGTCTCCTGACCGAGACTGCTTCTTTCGGGTCCTCTGAAAGAATTTCGTAGACAGCGAAGTCGATGAACGGGAATCTCCAGTCCCGGACGTTAACACCGGCACCCGCTGACATGGCGTGGGCCACTTGTGAGCGCAGGTTGTTTTTAGGGCAGACCAAGTCTCGACCCACTATCGTGACGTAGTGTTGAGTTCCGAAGGGTGCCGCCAGAGAGGCTGCGAGGCCAGCCAGAGCATCGGCCTCTAGATTTTATAGACGAGGTACGTGTTCGATGAAGAACCCAGGGAAGGTTGAAATGATATTCAATGCAACTTCATGGTAGGGGATCAGATCTTCATGGCGAACCTCGTATTGCCTTCTGATTTGATTTATGACGAGCTTTGAGTCGTCGTAGGCTTCCAGATGTTTTACCCCCAGCTGCTGTGCTAGCTGGAGTCCCATAATAAGCACGTTGTACTCGGCCACGTTGTTGGAGCACGGCTTCAAAAGGGAGTAAGCACGCTGGATGACCAGCTGATCGGGGGAGACTAGTACCACCCCCACTCCTGCGATGATTTGGCCTTTGGGGCCTGTTCTTGAAGCACCATCGAAAAACATCCGCCAAACAGAGCCTTCTTCGATGACGTTTGATTCTTGGACCTCATCCGGGATGTCTTCATAGAGTCTTGAGGACTCCGGGATGGGGTGTGCAGCTAAGAAGTCGGCTAGAGCTTGACCCTTAACAGCCTTTTGTGGAACGAACACCATGTTGTATGGCGTTAGCAAGATCGCCCATGTAGCTATCCGGGAGTTCAGTGATCCTGGCTTCGTCATGAGGACCCTGAGCGGATTGACTCGGGAAATGACGTGAATTGTCTGGCCCGAGACATAATGACGAGTCTTTTGGATGGCAAATACCAGAGCCAAGCACTCCTTTTCAACGGGGTTGTACCGGTGTTCGGCCCCGATCAGAGTTCGGCTGAGGTAGTAGATCGCTTGCTCATAGCCTGTGTCGCTATTCTGAGCTAGCAGGGCACCGAGGGAATGATCCATGGCACGGACGTAGAGCAGGAATGGTTTGCCAGCGACGGGTGCCACCAGAACTGGAGGGCTCGTCAGGTAGGCTTTGATGTCATCGAAAGCCTTTTGGCATTCCTCTGTCCAGACGTAAGAGACTCCCTTCTTCATGAGCTGGGTGAAGGGTTGACATTTGCCGGAAAGGTTTGCTATGAACCTCCGGATGTACGCCAGACGTCCCTTTAGGCCTCGAAGTTCTCGGAGATTCTTCGGAGGGTCCATATCAAGAATTGCTTTGGCCTTCTCTGGATCGACATGAATGCCCTTCGTCGTGATGATGAAGCCCAAGAACTTTCCGCTCGAAACCCCAAGGAAGGATTTAGCGGGGTTCATCTTGAGTTGACGTGCCCGCATGAGGTCGAAGACTGTCTTGAGGTCTTGCAGGTGATCTCCTTTAAGATGGCGCTTGACTGCGATGTCGTCGACATAGCATTCGACTGTCTTGCGAAGGTGCTGACGGACAATGGTGCTCATAGCACGTTGGTATGTCGCACCAGCATTCTTCAAGCCGAAGGGCATCACTGTATAGCAGAAAACGCCCTTTGGAGTCCTGAATGACGTATATTTTACATCATCGGGGAACATCTTGATCTGGTTGTAGCCCGAATACCCGTCCATGAAAGACATGCGCTCGAAGCCACACGTGTTGTCGATCATTACGTCGGTAATTGGAAGCGGGAATTCGTCCTTCGGGCAAGTAGAGTTGAGGTCTCTGAAGTCGATACAGACTCATATCTTCCCATTCTTCTTGGTGACGGGTACGACGTTGGCTACCCAATCTGGGTGTTGTTCTTCACGGATGAAGCCGCTAGTCAAGAGTTTGTCCACCTCCTGATCGATGGCATTCATGATGTCCGGACGGAAGTGCCGTTGTTGTTGCTTGATAGGCTTGGCATTAGGCAAGATGTTCAACCTATGTATCACAATCTGGGGATCAAGTCCCAGCATATCTTCGTAGCTCCAGGCGAAGACGACTATATATTTTTTAGCCAGCTGGATTAAAGATTCTCGGTCTTCTCCTTTTAGGCTTTTGCTGACGAAGATGGGTTTGGAAGAAGATCCACCCCCAAGGTCGATCTTCTCGACTTCGTCTTCGGTGGGAGGTTCACGTAATTCAAAACAAGACTCCCATTGTTGTCCCAGGCATTGAGCCCAGGGTTCTTCTTCGAAGAATTTCGGTGCTTGGTCTTCGCTTTCTTCTTCTTGAGATTGTGCAGATGTCATGTTGGCTGACAGCACTCTCTTGAAGATAGGTCCGATACTGGTATCGGAATCCCATGTTGACGCTTCAGATGAGTGAGGATGTCCAACTTCTTCTGCGTCTGAACTCTCCGGAGTTGACGGTGGCGTGACATAGCCTACCCCCCGTCGAGTTTTGTTGTAGTAGTTATGCGGCTTTCTTTTAGGTGTTGGAAGCCGGAGAGGGAGACGTCGACCTTTGCCGTAGTTCAGGCCTTTGTCACTTTTTAGGTCGTAACCCATCTTTTGGATGAGGTACTTTGCCTTGTCCGTGTACCGACAAAGTTGCATTCTGTCGGCATCTGGTTCTGGCTCGAGTGGCGGAAGGTCTTGATGACGCTCAACCTTGCCGAGGATGATGGATTCTTCGTCTCGACTCCGTGGTGGGAATATGTAATAGACCCCTTGGGACGGGACTACTCGATTTACATGGTGGACGGTCGTTATTTGTGTTTGCAACGACCGTAGAGCGTGATCTAATGTATACATGGCATTCCAATGTGGAAGACTAGAATAATTAAAAAATACTCTATTATTGATGAAATGCGAGATTTTATCCCGTGGGATTACATTGTCGAGGGATGGGGCATCTACATCGGCCGAGATATATTCCTTCAGCTCTTCATCTGTAAGCACTATAGTAGGATCGGGAGGGTCCACCACAGTGTTGATCTGGGAGTCCGAAAGGACTACATGAGCCTTCTCAGGTGGCTGAGATGGCGGCGGCTTGCCCTTAAGACGCACCTTCAGAGGTGCCTCTGCTGTGCCTCCGGTGTCTGGCGCCTTCCCTTGTAGTTTTGCCACAAGAGGAGCCGATGTTTGAGGGGGCTTTCCCTTAAGCCGTATCTTCCGGGGAGCTTCAGGAGCAGCTGGCGATTTCCCGGATAGCTTAATGCTCATGAGGGACAACTTCTGAGGCGATTTGCCTTTGAGTCGGATCTTTAAAGGAGCATCGGAAGTGACCTCGGGCTCCATGTCCCTCTCCGCTGCCGTTTCTGCTTCGTCATCAGCATCGTTGGCCTCCTCCTCGTCAGGTGACTTGTATAAGTCGGCATCGGTGAAGTAGGCTTCAATCCTTTTAAAGGGGTCGATGTCCGCGAATTCCGTACGGATGACGTTGTTGGTGGACACGTACTTCATACATTGGTGGAGCGTGGATGGCACCACCATGTACTCGTACAGCCATGGGCGACCCAACAAAATGTAGTAGTTGACTTCAGCATCCACGATATAACAAGTGACCTCAGTTCTGAGGTTACCGATGTGGCACTTTAATCGTATTTTGCCCAGTGGTTCGCTTTTACTGGCGTTGAAACCATTGATTGTCGTGTTGGAGGTGCCAGTCGGTACATTGGGATCCCTAGTGTTGAGAGCAGCGTCTTCGGGATGATGCTGAGGGAAGACCCCGGATCGATCTGAATCTGCTTCACCTTGACTGAGCCGATGTACCCTATGTAATACAGCGGCCTGTTGTGTCGATTGTGTTTGAGCAACATGTCCTGTTGGGTGAAGGTTATATTGGGAATAACCTCCTCCGTACAGTAACAGTGCTTGCACACGATCGGGAGATCTTCCAGCTGCTTGACCTGACTGAGAAAGGATTCAGCATCCTTCAAAGCTTCGCAGAGAGCTTCTCGGAAGTCTTTGGAAAGACGGAGGAGCTCGAATAGATATAGGCGGGCAGGAGTACTGGCGAGTTGCGCCAGTATGTCGAAGTTGTGGGGCTTGGCTAGCCCCGAAGTATTCTTTTTTCGCAGAGGCCTATCGAAGCGGGCCTCTATCTGCTTCTATTTATTGGCTACTGAGGGCTTAGACGGGCCCTCGTCCTGGACAGCAGGGACGGTGCCAGGAGGCACCACCTCGACGGCAGCTTCGTCGGGTTGGACGTTCTGTTGTGAACGCGTCTGCACAGGAAGTGCCTCTTTCGCTGAAGAAGAGACCATGCGGCAAGACTTGATCTTCCTGTCTTTGGACTTGGAGGTAGGGCGTACCTCCGGTTGAGTCACCTCGGAGACGAGATCGGGGTGAACCCACAGGATCTCTCCTCGAGATGTGGTGAGTGGGATGAGTCCACTCACGTTGTCACGGGTTGGTGGTAAGTTAACCACCTCCATTGTCGTCTTAGGGATGGGGATGACGCCGTCCTGTGTTGTAGTCGGCGACAGGGTGCCAAACTGGAGTAACACCACGTTGGCCGATACCGTCTTCTCTTCGTAGTCGACGGAGATTACATCCGCATTGATCATGCGCTGGATGTAATTCTTGAGGACGTAGCAGTCCTTGGTTGGGTATCCGACAAACCGATGGTAGTGTTAATACCTCGGGTTGTCCACTTTCCCAACCTCATCGGGACGCTTAGGGTCCGGAAGCTTGATCTTGTCGCCTTGCTTCAATATCTCAAAGAGCTGCAGGGTGTCTTCGTCATTGAACGAATAAACTTTCTTCGGCCTCGGTGCAAGCGGAGGCTTTTGAGTAGGTGCTGATGCACCTTTTGAGGCATTGACAGTCAATGCCTGCTTCCCTTTTGCCTCTCGTATGGGGTTGTTGGTTGCAGGCCGTTTTGCATTGTCCTCGAAGGCAGGGAAACTAACTCCCAGAAGACGAGCGTTGGCTGCCTTCTTCTCCGCGGCTTCTGCTTCAATGATCAAGGAGCTCCAGTCGGAAGGAGGAGTAGAGTTGAGCCAGAGCTTGACTGCAGGCAGCATGTTCATGCTGCAGGAGGAAAGAAGCGCATGTTCTGACATGCCCGGGGACAGTCTGAAGCAGGCCTGTCGGAAACGTTCGATGAACACTCGAACTGTTTCTTTCTCCTTCTGGCGTATCTCTATAAGGGACGCCATTGTCATGTCCTTTCCGTCGTCGTAGAAATGGTCGAGAAAGAGGCGCGTCAGGTCGTCGAAGGAAGATATTGAATTGTCGGGGAGGCTGCAGTACCAGTCGTACGCCACTCCTTTCAGTGCCCCAACAAATATGCTGGTAAGAAGCGCGTCCTCCTTCGGAAGATGTCCCGTCTGAGACTGGAAATACGTCAGGTAGCGACGAGGAGAGTCCTTCCCATCGTACGGCGTCAGTGTTTGTGGTTTATACTTTAGAGGATAAACCACCTTATTCCACTCGAGGAGATAAGGCTGGGGGATGCCCATTTTCTGGCGCTCCTCTTGTCTCGTCTTGGACTCAAAGCGCTCGCGCAGGTCCCTGATCATCTCGACCATATCCTCTGTGGAGCTGGGAGTCGGGGAGGATGGCACCACCGGATGTGGAGCATTTGAGGGCTCCGACGTCCGAGGTGCTTCTCGGCGATCTGCGTCCGAGGATACCCGTTGAAGGGGTACACTCGATTCTCCGTTGGCCCCTGGGTCGGGACCGGTAGAAGGCGTCCTGGTCAAAGCTGACCGTATCTCAAACACTGCCTGAGTCAGTGTTTGCATAGAGGCAGAGAGGGTTTTGAGACCTCCCTCCAGGGTATCTATGCGCTGGACGAGGTCTGTTGGCGGCGCATCAGACTCGACATCAGCCTCGGTCACGTTCACTGTCATGATGCGGCCGGGAGTGGATGGATGAGTTGAGGCCTTACTCTCGGCCTCACTCCCTTGTAGGGGTGTTGCCTCTCCTGAAGCTTCGTCTGGGCTACCCCCGGCTATGTTCGGGAGAACATTCACCACAGGCACATCTGCAAGGGCCTGATTACCCTCAGCTTCGTCTTGAAGGGCCTCTTCGTCTCCGGAACTTGGGTCCACAGATGCTAGGCTACCCCCAGCTATGTTCTGGGGGATATCCTCGTCTTTAGGAGATTCTGGGAGGCTGACTTCGCCTCGAGGATCTGCCCCAAGTGTGCTTTGAACACACTCGTCTTCGGAAAGAAGCTCGATAAGGGTCTGACTACCCCCAGCTTCCTCTAAGAACTTCTTCCTCGCTCGAGTGCCTTCGAACACTACGGAGGATGAGACAGCTGTCTTGGTTTTCCTCGGCTGGCTCTTGGACGAGGAAGAGAGACTGCCAGTCGTCTTTCGGACTGACGAGGAGTTGGAGATCACGTTGCATGAAGCAACCATTGGTTTCTCTTCTGTTGACACCTTCTTTCCGAGGCGACGTCGGAGGGGTGTCGATGATTGCAGCCGCTGGAATACCGACTGCCTTGGTGGGACTGCCGCTTTGCAATAGCAGTTGATGGTGACCACAGCACAAGTGTGCCCCGTGAGAGGAGCATCGTGCTTGTCAGTCAATTCTCCTGATCGGCGCTTGTGAGTAATTACGTTACGCAGATCGTTGGAGGAGAGTGCCACCTTCGCACCCCCTTCAAGCGCAAGGCAAGGCCAAGTGTCGGGGTGGTCAAGTGAGTGTTGCGCCCCCTGATCTAATACCAAACAGGCATCCCGATCAGTAGTGGGGGAACCACAGCATTTGGAGTGACTTGAACGGACCTCAAACGTACCACCGGAGAAGGCACGGGAGTTCAAGACCACTGGATTTGTCTTGCTCGACTTGGTTGTGCACGCAGTAGATGTGCCCAAGTGAGACAAGGGCTTTGAAGGTCGGCTCGTTCTCGGTGCCGCAGCACTCGAGTCGACCTTGTACAACTTACCATCAACAGCACGCATGATTGTGAGCGCATGCTTCTGGCTTGTTGCTGGCATAGCACGTTTGAGACGCATAGCCCGTGCTGCCTTGGACTTCTTCGTACCAGGCCACTGGGGCGCGTAGTACTCAGAATCCAAATTCTCCTTGCCACTACAGCGAGTGAGTCTGTCAAAGACAGAGATCTTCTGTAGCGCATCAGAGGTGATGCACGGGGCATTGGCTGCGCCCTTGCTCCGTCGACACATCTTCCTCGCCTGAGAGAGAGATGGCTGGGGAACGTGGTTAGCCGCACGTTTCCCCGAGAGATGCGTTGCACCAGCGGGCGCATCTTGGTTGCTGAGGACGTCAGTAGGAAGGAAAGGCTGGATTGGCGTGTCCCCTTCAGTGGTGGTGCCCGAGGCGTCGACCTTGCGCACCCAGACTCGACGGGTCTTCTTCGGCTTCGGCAGCCGCTTCGAAGGACTCGTACTGCCTTCAGATATGAACTCCTCATACGCCTGTTGATTGAGGCGTACGACCAGCGTCTTGTGGGAGGAGCCCACCTTCACGTCGTCGGATGCAACACAGCTTTCTCGGTAGAGGAGAAAGAAGTCCCCAACAGAGTCGCCAGCTTGTTTGCCATTAAAATTCCTTGATTGTAAATTTCAATACAAACAGAACAGTGTTATAATATAGGACTTAGATGTAGTCCTAGGAGTACACTTTTGTTTAATCTGGGTCCCTTGTGCCGATGGAGTGAGTGGTAATGCGTTGACTCCGTTGACGATCTGACGACGGTTATCGGTTTTCTGAAGGTCTGGATTGCTCTGGGTGCTGGAGCTTACTGAGAGGAGGAAGACGTTGAGTGTCTGTATCTGCCTCTCTGGTGGTGCGAAGTCTCTGTCTGTTCGCTGTGGAGGTTGATATGTATGCACGTAGATTGGTCTGTCTGTGTGTCTGTAAAAGAAGGAAATGATCCCTCTATTTATAGTTTTGCAGGCTGGCTGCTCATGCACGCATATGTAGGATGCGTCTGTACGCGGGGACGCCACGTGTTGAATGCTGATAGAGGCACATGGACGATGCGCCCTGCTCGAGGGGGTTGACTTCTTCATGTTGCTGTTATGAACCGGTACGTAGCGGAGAAGAAGATCTTTATGTTGCTAAGGTCTTGGATGAGTTGAGTCAAAGGACACGTGTCGTCAACCCATGGCTTGGAGATCTCAGATTTGGTGGGGGGGAATAACCTGATAAGATGCACCTAGGATTGGGCGCATGAGGAGACTTTGGCTCGTAACCTTTAGGAGTCACGAACCATTCTGGGCGCATGGCTTTTGAGACGCATGCAGAGCTTCAGTAGTGACTTTACTCCTGTCTTTTGGGATCAGGGAGAAGTCTGGGGCGCATGGCTTTTGAGGCGCATGCGGAGTTGTAACAGTGACTTTCCTTCTGTCTTTAGGGATCAGTGAAAAGTCTGAGACGCACAGCTTTTTGAGGCGTATGCAGATTCGGGCGCATGGCCGCAGAGGCGCATGCGAGATGGTTGGGTGGCCACGTGGCAGTAGCCATCGGAGAGGAGAAATAATGATGCTGACGTTGGCGATGCTTCATCTTCTGAAAAAGCTGCCGACTGCTCAGACTTTGGGAGGCGTGCTGCCAACTCTGTCAGTTCAGCATTTAATATTTGTGACATTCGATGGACAGCTGAGTGGGCGCGTCGGTTGGCGTTCCACTAGGCGTATGGGGACGCACGGGGGCGCATCCCTTATGATGTGCTTGGTACTGAAGGGCGCGTCTGTGTGATGCGCGGTCTGGCCGGCGCATCCGCTTCGTGAGACGTCTTTGATGGTACAACTGTTACGTTCTTCGAGTGCTTTAAATAGCCGTTTTGACTTGGCTGAATTCGAAGCATCTGGTTCATCCATTTAATGCAAATTCATTGCACGGAATTCGGAGAGCCATCCACTTGGCGCATGGGTTTGATTTGCCCGACCTATAAATAGTGGTATGGAGAGAGGGTTGGCCTCTCGTTCTCTTACGTCTTTCCGACATGAACTTGTGTGCTCGAATGCATTCTGTTGACGAGATGCTCCCGAGGGTGAAGATGCGACGCAGTGTCTTCGTTGATGCACTTGAAGGTGATTGTTACATCCAAAAGACGTAGTCGAGGGCTTCCGAGGCAGGCGGAAGGTGCCTGTTGCATCCAAAGATAGGGATGTACGGGCCTCGTTTCCGTTACTCCGGAAGAGCCGTAGATCGGAATGGCAGTGCTGCGACTTTGGTAGCTCTTTCTTCCTTCAAAATGGGTGCAGCCCATTCTGGTTGTGTTGAAAGCTGCTACTTTAGCCGTGGTTTCGATCACGGTCTTCCTTCGTCTTTGGAGGCTCTTTCGAAGCCTCCCCTGGCCACAGATTTTGCGGTGCTCTTCTCTTCCTTGGTTCCAGCCAGAGGGTTAAATGCTTCATTAGTCGAAGCATTTATCAGGTGAGCCTGGCTGGAAGAGCGGTACATAACTGGGCTGCTGAAGGGATGCACATAACTGGGGATGCACATAACTGAGCTGCTGAAAGGATGCGCCCTGCTGAGTGCACTTGGCGGGATGTGCCTGGTTGAAGGCGCATGGTGGTTGCTGCGCCTGACTGGAGGCGCATGGTGGTTGCTGCGCCTGACTGGAGGCGCACGGTGGTTGCTGGCTGTAGACTTAGGATCCTTTCTTTGTAGAAATTCTCCTTTGTACAATCTTCTTTAGACATGTAATAGACTTTTTATATGTTAAATAAAAAGTCCTCTTTCAATGTCTATATTTGTTGCTTTTTGCTGTGAAGCACTTTGTCCAAGCTTTGGCACATGTAGTTCTGGCGCATAGACTTTCGGGATCTGAAATTCCATGCTTCTACAGGAGCGATTCCAGAAATAATTTACCTGGTTTCAATATATATATATATATATATATATATATATATATATATATATATATATATATATATATATTGGAACAGTTAATTGTGTTACAGACTCCTGGCCTGAAGGCCTACAAACTCGGCCCGAAGGCCCCCATACTTGTATCTCACCGCATCAGGTACAACCCGAAGGCCCGCACCAGCACATGTATCGTACCGCATCCGGCCGCACTCACATTTATTTCTCCACATGAAATTAAATGTGCTTCTGATCCCGTTGCTCGGACCAGCAACCTCTTGGGGGGATGTGTCTCACTCTATCTTGTGCGAGCGCAATTAGGCTCGCACGGCATTACGTCCGGGGACAACTATCGATTCTACGTAATAGAGGCAGACGTAAACATAGAATTATCATGTTATTGCCATTTTTCATAAATGAAAACTAATCGATAGCAATTCAAATCATAACTTAATATAGACTTAATATGTAATTATCATGTCATTGTCACTTTTAGTATATGAAAATTGTTGATAGCTGTAGAAGCATGGAATTTCACAACCAGAAAGCCCATGCGCCAGACACTACATGCGCCAGAACTCAGACGAAGAACTTCACAGCAAAGTCAATAACTATAGACATTTGAAGAAGGACTTTTTATTTATATATAAAAGTCTATTACATGTCTAGAAAAGGTTGTACAAAGGAGAATTTCTACAAAGGAAAGAGCCTAAGTCTACAGCCAGCGGCCACCATGCGCCTTCAGATAAGCGCAGCGGCCACCATGCGTCTCCAGATAGGCGCAGCATCACTATGCGCCACCAATGAGGCGCAGCAGATATCATGTGCCTCCATCCAGGTGCATCCCATCATCTCTTCAGCATCTCAGTTATTCCCTTCAGCCAAATTCTTCCAGCCAGGCTCACCTGGCCGAGCAGAGCCCAGTTATGTGCCGCTCTTCCAACCAGGCCCCTCTGGCTGGAACCAAGGAAGAGAAGAGCACCGCAAATGCTGTGGTCAGGGGAGGCTTCGAAAGAGCCTCCAAAGCCGAAGGAAGACCGTGATCGAAACCACGGCTAAAGGAGCAGCTTTCGACACGATCAAAGTGGGGAAACCCCACTTTGCAGGAAGAGAGAGCCTTGCACCGCCATTCCGATCTACGGCTCTTCCGGAATAACGGAGACGAGGCTCGAGCATCCCTATCTTTGGATGCAACAGGCACCTTCCGCCTGCCTCAGAAGCCCTCGACTCCGTCTTTTGGATGTAACAGTCACCTTCAAGTGCATCAAAGACAACACAGCGTCTCATCTTCACCCTCGGGAGCACTTCGTCAGCAGAATGCACCCGTATGTTCAAGTTCATATTGGAAGTACGTGAGGGAATGAGAAGCAAATCTTCTCTCCATGCCACTATTTATTGGCCGGGCAGATCAAACCCACGCGCCAAGTGGATGGCCCTCCGAATTCCGTGCAATGAATTTACATTAAATGGATGAACCGGACGCCTCGAATTCAGCCAAATGGCTATTTATAGCACTCGAAGAGCGAGACAGCCGCATCATTAAAAGACATGTCCGATGCGCCAGCCAGACAGCGCATCACACGGACGCGCCCTTCGGCATTAGGCGCATCACACAGACGCGCCCTACAGTACTCGGCGCATTATAGAGGATGCGCCCCCACACATCTCCATACCGAGTGGAACGCCAGCCGACGCGCCCACTCAGCTGTCCATCGAACGTCACCAACATTAAATGCTGAACTGACAGAGTTGGCAGCACGCCTCCCAAAGTCTGAACAGTTGACAGCTTTATTCAGAAAACGAAGCGTCGGCAACGTCAGCATCATCATGACTCTATTCCGACGGCTACTGCCACGTGGCCACCCGCATGCGCCTCTACGACCATGCGTCCACACCCGCATGCGCCTCTACGACCATGCGTCCACACCCGCATGCGCCTCTACGACCATGCGTCCACACCCGCATGCGCCTCTACGGCCATGCGTCCAAACCAGCATGCGCCTCAAAAGCCATGCGCCCCAGACTGATCTCTGATCCCGAAAGACAGAAGGAAAGTCGCCTGCATGCGCCTCAAAAGCCATGCGCCCCAAAGTGGTTTGTAACTCCTAAAGGTTATGAGCCGCAGCCTCCACCTGCGCCCAATCCGAGGTGCAGTTCACCAGATCACTCCTCTCCACCAAATCCGAGATCTTCGAACCATGAGTCGACGACACGTGTCTTTTGACTCAACTCGTCCAAGATTTCAGCAACGGAAAGATCTTCTCTCTGCTACGTGCCGGCTCACAACAGCAGTATGAAGAGTTCTCCCCCTCGATCAGGGCGCAACATCCGTGCGCCTCCATCAGCAACCTCCATGTGGCATCCCCACACCGGCGCATCCTGCATGCGCGCATGAGCAGCCAGCCTGCAAAACTATAAATAGAAGGATCATCTCCTTCACACGGAGAGGGAGGCAGAACATAAGACTCACAGAGAATCCACAACAGAGAATCACCGGAGAGGCAGTTCTAGACACTCAACGTCTTCCTCCTCTCAGCAAGCTCCAGCACCCAGAGCAATCAACACCTTCAGAGAACCGATAACCGCCGTCAGCCAGTCAACGGAGTCAACGCATTACCACTCGCTCCATTGGCACTAAGGACCCAGCTTAAACAAAAGTGTACTCCTAGGACTACATCTAAGTCCTATATTGTATCACTGTTCTGTTTGTATTAAGATTTCAATCAAAACAATTTTAATGGCAAACAAGCTGGCGACTCTGCTGGGGACCTCTTTCTCCTCTACCGAGAAAGTCGTGTCACAGGCCGACGACGTGAAGGTGGGCTCCTCCCACAAGACGCTGGTAGTGCGCCTCAATCAACAGGCGTACGAGGAGTTCATTTCTGAAGGAAGTGCGAGTCCTTCGAAGCGGCTGTCGAAGCCGAAGAAGACCCGCGCAGTCTGGGTGCGCAAAGTCGACGCCTCGGGCACCACCGTTGAAGGGGATGCGCCCGTCCAGCCTTTCCTTCCTGCTGACGTCCTCAGCAGTCAAGGTGCGCCCGCTGATGCAGCGTATCTCTCGGGGAAGCGTGCGGCTGACTACGTTCCCCAGCCATCTTCCTCTCAGGCGAGGAAGATACGTCGACGGAGCAGGGGCGCAGCCAATGCCCCGCGCATTACTTCTGATGTGCCACAACGAGCCTCTGTCTTCGACAGACTCACTCGCTGTAACGGCGAGGAGAATTTGGATGCTGAGTACTATGCGCCCCAGCGGGCTGGTACGAAGAAATCCAAGGCGGCACGGGCCACGCGTCACAAACGTGCTATGCCAGCAGCCGGCCAGAGGCACGCGCTTACAATCACGCGCGCTGCCGATGGCAAGCTGTACAAGGTTGACTCAAGTGCTCCCGCACCGACAACGAGTCGACCTTCAAAGTCCTCATCTCACTTGGGCGCATTCACTGCATGCACAACCAAGCCGAGAGAGGCAAACTCAGTGGTCTTGAACTCCCGCGCCTCCTCTGGTTGTGCGTTTGAGGTCCGTTCAAGTCACTTCAAATGCTGTGGTTCCCCCACTACTGATCGTGATGCCTGCTTGGTATTAGATCAGGGGGCGCAGCACTCACCCGACCACCCCGGCGCTTGGCCCTGCCATTCGCCTGAGAGGGGTGTGAGGGTAGCACTCTCCTCCAACGACTTGCGCAATGTGATCACTCACAAGCGCTGGTCAGGAGAGTTAACCAACAAGCACGATGCGCCTCTCACGGGGCACACTTGTGCAGTGGTCACCATCAACTGCTGTTGCAAGACGGCAGTACCGCCAAAGCAGTCGGTCTTCCAACGGCTACAATCATCGACACCCCTCCGACATCGCCTTGGAACGAAGGTGTCAGCAGAAGAGGAACTAAAGATTGCGTCATGCAACGTGATCTCTAATTCCTCATCTGTCCGGAAGACGACTGCCAATTCCTCGTCTTTATCCAAAAGCCAGCCGAGGAAAACCAAGGCAGCTGTCACGACCTCTGGAGTGTTCGAAGGCACTCGGTCGAGGAAAAAGTCCTTGGAGGAAGCTGGGGGTAGCCAGACCCTTGTTGAACCTCCTTCCGAAGACGAAGATGTCCAAAGCACAGCTGCGGCGGATCTTCATCAAGGCGAAGATGGCCTCCCTGAAGCCCCTCAAAATGACGATGTCCTCCAGGACACCGCCGGGGGTAGTGCTAAAAACGAAGAGGCCCTTCAAGACAGAGCTGAGGGCAGTCAGGCCCTTGCAGATGCGCCTGTCGAAGACGAACTCCAGAATGTGGCTGGGGGTGGCCAAACACCAGGAGAAGTAACTCCCCCACATGAGAGCGAGGCTGAGAGCGAAGCCTCAACTAATCCATCCACTTCCGGCCGTGTCATGACAGTATACATGACCGGGGGTGATCTTGAGGCTGATGCGCCGCCACAGGACATTGTCCAGCGCATAGACTCGTGAGAGGGAGGACTCAAAACCCTCTCTGCCTCAATACAAGCACTGACTCAAGCAGTGTTTGAGATGCGGTCGGCCTTGATCAGGACACCTTCAAATGGTCCCGACCCAGGAGCTAATGGAGAGTCGAGTGTGCCCCTCCAGCGGACACCCTCAGACACAGAAGCACCCCGGACATCGGAGCCCTCAAACGCTCCACTCCAGGTGGTACCTCCTTTCCCGGCTCCTAGCTCCACGGAGGACGTGGTCGAAATGATCAGAGATCTGCGGGAGCGCTTCGAGTCCAAGAACAGGCAGGAGGAGCGCCAGAAGATGGGCATTCCCCAGCCTTATCCCCTTGAGTGGAACAAGGTGGTTTATCCCCCAAAGTATAAACCACAAACACTCACGCCGTATGACGGGAAGGACTCTCCACGACGGTACCTGACATACTTCCAGTCGCAGACAGGGCATCTTCCGAAGGAGGACGCACTCCTCACCAGCATCTTTGTTGGGGCCCTGAAAGGGGTGGCGTATGACTGGTACTGCAGCCTCCCCGATAATTCCATATCGTCCTTCGACGACCTGACATGCCTCTTCCTCGACCGCTTCTACGACGGTGGGAAGGACATGACGATGGCGTCTCTCATTGAGATACGCCAGAAAGACAAGGAAACGGTTCGGGCATTCATCGAACGCTTCCGTCAGGCCTGCTTCAGGCTACCTCCAGGCATGCCAGAACATGCGCTTCTCTCCGCTTGCAGTATGAACATGCTGCCTGCAGTAAAGCTCTGGCTTAACTCTACTCCCCCTCCCGACTGGAGCTCCCTAATCATTGAAGCTGAAGCTGCAGAGAAGAAGGCGGCCAATGCACGTCTTCTGGGTGTTAGCTTCCCCGCCTTTGACGATAAAGGGAAAAAATCTGCAACCAACAACTCCGGACGAGAAACAAAGGGGAAACAGGCATTGACTGTTAATGCCTCGAAGGGCGCATCTGCGCCTACTCAAAAGCCTCCACTGGCACCAAGACCCAAGGAGGTTTATTCATTCAATGATGACGACACCCTGCAACTCTTTGAGATACTGAAGCAGGGTGACAAGATCAAGCTTCCGGACCCGAAGCGGCCCGATAAAGTCGGGAAAGTGGACAACCCGAGGTACTGTCACTACCATCGGTTTGTCGGACACCCGACTAAGGACTGCTACGTCCTCAAAAATTACATCCAGCGCATGATCAATGCGGATGTAATCTCCGTCGACTACGAAGAGAAGACGGTATCAGCTAATGTGGTGTCACTTCAGTTCGGCACCTTGCCGCCGACTACCACACAAGATGGCGTCGTCCCCATCCCTAAGGCGACAATGGAGGTGGTGAATTTGCCACCCACCCGTGACAATGTGAGTGGACTTGTCCCACTCACCACATCTCGAGGAGAGGTCCTCTGGGTTCACCCCGACCTCGTCTCCGAGGTAACTCAACCGGAGGTACGCCCTACCTCCAAAGCAAAAGGCAGGAAGATCAAGTCTTGTCGCACGGTCTCTTCTTCAACGGAAGAGGCGCTTCCTGTGCAGACGCGTGCACAACAGAACTCCCAGCCCGGTGAAGCTGCCGCCGAAGTGGTGCCTTCTGGCACCATCCCTGAGGAGGGTCCATCCAAGCCCTCAGCAGCCAATAAACAAAAGCAAGTGGAGGCCCGTTTCGACAGACCTCTGCGGAAAGAAAATGCTTCGGGGCTAGCCAAGCCCCACAATTTTGACATTCTGGCACAACTGGCCAGTACTCCTGCACGCTTGTCTTTGTTCGAGCTCCTGCGTCTCTCCAAGGACTCCCGAGAAGCTCTCTGCGAAGCTCTGAAGGATGCCGAATCCTTTCTCAGTCAGGTCAAGCAACCTGAAGACCTACCAACTACTTGTGCACACTGTCATTGTGCGGATGAAGTTATCCCAAACATAACCTTCACCCAACAAGACATGCTGCTCAAGCATCACCGACATAACCGACCGTTGTATTACACAGGGTACATCGGTTCGGTAAAGGTGAGCAGGATTCAGATCGATCCGGGGTCTTCCCTAAGCATCATTCCAAAGGCGCTGCTATCAAAGCTGGGGATCCCAATGTACCGGCTAGCGCCCTCCAATACGACCATCAGCGGCTTCAACGCCAGCAAGAGCGAGCCACTGGGCAAGATCCGGCTGAAGTGTCACATCGGCAGCCTCAAAACTGAGGTGACTTGTTATGTGGTGGATGCCGAGGTCAACTACAACATCTTACTCGGACGACCATGGTTACATGAGTACATGGTGGTGCCCTCCACGCTCCACCAATGCATGAAATATGTATCCACCAACGGCGTCATCCGGACGGAGTTTGCAGATATCGATCCCTTCAAAGGGATTGAGGCCTACTTCACCGATTCCGACTTGTACAAGCCACTTGACGAGGAGGAAGCCGACGACGCCGATGATGAAGCAGAGACGGCAACAGAGCCGGACTTGGAGCCCGAAGCGACTCCTGACGCCCCCTTGAAAATCCGTCTGAAAGGGAGACCACCCCAGAAGGCGCCTCCAATGAGCATCAAGCTATCAGGAAAAGCGCCAGCTCGCGAAGCTCCCCTGAAGATACGCCTCAAGGGGAAGCCACCACAAACAGCGGCTCCCCTGGTGGTAAAATTACAAGGGAAGGCGCCACTCATCGAAGGCGCAACCGAGGCACCCCTCAAGGTGCGTCTTAAAGGCAAGCCGCCGCAGTCATCCAAGATGCCGGAGAGGGCTCACATAACCCTCTCAGACCCCAAAGTCAGAGCGGTGGAGGACTCTCCTGACCCGGCCCCTGTGCTTACAGACGAGGAGCTTGGCGAATATATCTCTGCTGATGTAGACGCACCCTCCTTCGACAATGTAATCCCACGGGATAAAATCTCGTACTTTATCAATAATAGAGTGTCTTTCAATTATTCTTGTCTTCCACACTGGAATGCCATGTATACATTAGACAACGCTCTACGGTCGTTGCAAACACAAGTAACGACCGTCTACCATAATCAAATAGCCCCGTCTCAAGGAGTCTTCATAGTCCCTCCACGAAGCCGAGACGAAGGCACCATCATCTCGGGCAAAATCGAGCGTCGTCGGAACCTCCCGTCGATCGAGCCCGAACCTGATACCGGCAGAGTACAAGTCTATCGATACACGGATACGGCTAAGCACATCATCCAAAAGATGGACTACGACCTGAAAAGCAATAAAGGCCTAAACTACGGCAAGGGTCGGCATCTCCCTGTCCGGCTCTCGATGCCCAATGGAAAGCCACAGGATTACTATAATCGGACTCGACGGGGGTTAGGCTATGTCACGCCGCCATCAACTCCAGAGAGTTCAGACGCAGAAGACATAGAACATTCCCACTCGTCAGAAGCATCGACGTGGGATTCCGATACCAGTATCGGATCGGTCTTCAGGAAAGTGCTGTCAGCTAACATGACATCGGCGCAACCTCAGAAAGATGAAGGCGAAGACCAACCGCCGGAACCCTTCAAAGAGGAACCCTGGGCTCAATGCCTAGGAGAACAATGGAAGTCTCGTTTTGAGTTACGAGAACCTCCCACCGAAGACGAAGTCGAGCAGATCGACCTCGGGGATGGGTCTTCTTCTAAACCCATCTTTATCAGCAAAAGCTTGGAAGGAGAAGACCGAGAATCTTTAGTCCAATTGGCTAAGGAGTATATCGACGTCTTCGCCTGGAGCTACGAAGACATGCCGGGTCTCGATTCACAGATCGTGATGCATAGGTTGAACATCTTACCAGATGCCAAACCTATCAAACAACAACAGCGACGCTTCCGCCCGGACATCATGAACGCCATCGATCAGGAGGTGGACAAACTCTTGACCAGTGGCTTCATCCGTGAGGAACAACACCCGGACTGGGTAGCCAACGTCGTCCCTGTCACCAAGAAGAACGGAAAGATACGAGTGTATCGACTTCAGGGATCTCAAACTCTGCTTGCCGAAGGATGATTCCCGCTCCCAATCACGATGTAATGATCGACAACACATGTGGCTTTAAACACATGTCCTCATGGACGGGTATTCAGGCTACAATCAAATAAAGATGTTCCCCGATGACGCAAAACAAACGTCATTCAGGACTCAAAGGGTATTTCTGCTACACAGTAATGCCTTCGGCTTGAAGAATGGGGTGCAACGTACCAGCGAG
>JANAVB010036406.1:0-25230 GCA_029216955.1 Iris pallida
TTGGTGAGCAAGCACAAAAAAATATGTATATGGTATGGTGAGCCAAGCACCTGCACTAAACAAATGCAGCTAATGCAGCGAGCCCCACCCCGGCGACTGAGGTAGCCTATGGATTAGTGAGTTAGTTTAGAATGACCTATAGACCTAGTTAGGCAAGGTATGACTAGTTAATTGACCAAGTTGACCAAAAGTCAACTTTGGGTCAAACTTGACCTAGATTGACTCAAATAGACTTGAATTGACATGTTACTGAGTTTGACTTAAACTTAGGCTAATGGACTAGTTGACTTAGGTTTGACCTAGTTGACTATAATGGTTTACCAGAGTTGCCTAAGAGTTTCTTTGACCTAGTTTGACTAGATGGTTGACCAGTGTTTGACCAAGAGTTGACTTTGACCTAGAATGACTTAAAATCATATAGAATATATTGTAAACTTCATTTAATTCATATTAGACACTTTGTAACATGTATTGCTCTAAATAGGACTTTGTTACTCCAGTTTGGACATCTATTCATATCAGCTGTTCTGGTTATCAGGCGAGTATATTCTCTGACCGTTTCATACAAGCTAGGACTTATATTCTTGCTATAGACTACTTTACTTGATGCTGACACGATGTTATCATGGATTAGTATAATATGGATCTTTCTATGCGATGTTATCCCCCGGGTGCATCGAATACAACATGTCATGTGCTTTTCACGAACATCATGTATTCCTTGGACTCTTATTATTCATGTATACTCATGTGCTCTCATGTACTCTCATGATCCATGAGCTTCATGTATAAACTATTCATATACACTCCTGTTCTTATGGGCTTTATGTATAAACATGCTTATGCAATAACATCCTGTCTAGATCCATGTTTATTGATTAGGGTATGGGGGAGTGGAAGTGGTCATGTGAACAATTCCAAAGAAATGTAATCATGTACAAACTCTATAGTGTAATCATGTGCAAATTTAAGCCGTTCACATAACTATCTTTTACTCTAAATCACTTAGTCACTTATAGTTCTCTATTACCATATATAGATATCTTTTGTTATCATATTCTATCTTCCTCTTCATGTTTATTTCTTACAGCGTTTCATGTATATTATTCTATAACTTGCTTTACATTTCCGGTCAAGATATGAATTGTGTGAAAGATATGTATTCGGTCCTGTCCTGATTGTACATGTTGATAAAATTTTACACGTAATTTGGAGGATCACAACTAGCCTAACGGACACTAGTAGAGCTTGGAGTAGATGTCTAGAGTTTTGCTTATCCTATTTATTGTTTGTCTTGGAGATGTATTTTATTTTAGATATTGAGATTTTGTGTTTGTTAAACACTTGACTTATTCATTTTTGGTTGTATACCTCTTGTGGATGTTATCTATTTCATCTTACTGATTATCTACCTCTAGTTTTGTGATTGAGATTGTATCCTTCTGAGATTGTCCTCTGTTGGAGATTATGTCATATAGTTTTAGTTGTGATTATGACCTAGAACAGCGTTCTACCATCGAAACTGCGGTGTAGGTTGGACGTATCCACTTCTCGTGCCCCTACACTGGGTGCTGGTCGTGACACGTTTTTAGTGGTGGTCCATAAAGGCGAGATTCATATTTGTGCGATATCATAGTAGTATAATGACTTAGTTGTACTTCTACGAGCCTGCTATAGAGTATAGGAAGTAGGGTGTTAGAATGAGAGGATACTCAATCACTTATAGAATTCTTCGAGAGATTCCTGGGACGATCCTTGAGAATCTCATTTTGAGCTTCGATTTGAAATCTTTTTCCCTTGTTTTGATTCACCCTTACTCCTTGTTATTGAATTTGATTTTGATGGATTCATTGTTGAATTTTGAATCTTGATGTTCGTTGTTGATTTTGATTTTTGTATTTAAATATATTTTCGTTAAGGTATAACCTGATAACATATTTGATAAGGGCAGTGTGAAAGGTAATTGTCTGCCGTATTTATGGAGTTTATAATTTATCACAGTCATACTGGCTAGCATGACAAGGACATAGAGTCTGATTTTTTATATACTTATCCTAGTTATAGAATTTAGATTTTCTTACAGCCATACCAGTTGGCGTGGTAAGAATTTTAGATAACATAATTATAGGGTGTATAACTTCATTACAGACTCTATCGTTTATTGCATCTATGCTTACTGACGTGGAAAAATTCTGACAACATGATTTCAGGAAGACGTGTATGGTATCAGATTATATTTAAGTTGGTTCATTTCTTTTAAATAGATGAGCAAGAACATATTTTATCATTATTTATTTTCTTGCCATTATTTCCTTATATTACCATCATTCTTCGTCTTAAAGTTAACTCTGTCCTAATTACATCAATCACCTATCTCGTATCTAATTCTGTCAGCTATACTTTGAAACCATTGAAAATCTATATTTTTTTACCTTGGAAAGGTCGAGCAAGTAACGTAAATCATCTAGCTCGGAAAGGACGTAATTTGTTATCTTATGATAATCTAGGTAGGAATATAATATGATGGACCTTGATATAGAATTTTGAGATAGAGATGTGGTAAAGATTGAGAATGAAATCAAGAGATCAATATTATCAATTAGAAACGATCACACATAGAGAAATATTTTGGATATAAATAACTCATAGATGAATTTCATAACTGACGATGATATTCGAGATCGACTTAGTTTTGAGGACTTGGAATTTTTTTTGTTATTTATTCTTGAGACGTTTCACTTTAAGGCTATGATGTTAAATTTAGGGATTTAGTAATGGAGAAGAGATTTTTAACTGTATTCGATGACGATACGAAATTGAATAAAGATATTGTAAGAAAATGGCTCGGAACAGAAGAACACAAAGATCTTGAGTTAAATAAAATTTTAGAGATTTTATGAAAATTTTAAATTAAATGAAAATAATATTGGAAGGTGTACGTTAAAGGAAATATGAAGGTTGATTTTATAATGGAGAATGAGTTTTGTAAGGTATAGTGGTTTTATATTTGAATAACACAAGGAGAGTAATTTGAAAGGTTCAAGGATTTTATAAAACTTGATTTAGTGGTTCGGATCAAATTTTGGACAAGGTGGAAGAATTTGGATTTAAAGATGATTAAGTGGTTAGTATTGAGTGCTAATAAATAAAAGGATATGCTTCATGAGTAATATTTTAGAATTTGGGAACTAAGCCTATGGTGATATGACAAGGTCCAATCTTCATGACGGAAGGGTATAATTCTTGGTGGTAGTCACATAAAGGTAGATTTTCATATTTGGACTTATGAGATAAAGATATGATTGAAAAATGATGATTAGATAAACTTGATGGTATCAGAGAGAGATGATTAACTTGACTTCCCTATGAAAACTTGTCTTTTGTTTTCCCAATCAAAAAGGAGAAAATTGACTTATTCCATATCCTTGAATCATCCCTTAAGTTTCAATATCGTTAAATCCTAACTCTCTTGATCGTGACCAATCGTCTTTGGTCATCTTTTCTTATCATATTAATATCTTGGGTCGTACTCAATTGAATTAAATTTAATTGTGACCTAGATTTACATCCTTGGATGCTCGTGCTCAGACTTCGACGACCTTGTTCCCTCTCACAACGTGCTTCCAAATAATCGGACATGAGTCAGACACGCCCAGCCTTCGTCGATGGATACGACGAAGTAAGCTGTACAATTCTAAGGAAAACTCCAAGATACAAGATACATAAAATAACACAGCTGCTATACATATTCCCAGAATAGATCTCCACAATCTTCCAAGTCAATACAATATCATCCAGAGACAAATCAAGTAACCAGAATAAAATATACAATCTTGAATCCTGAGTACAAAGTACATGACAAATCTCTAAAATGATCTAATAAAGATCTAACTATAACTCTGAAATTCTAAGTCCATCCTGAGGCACAACTCAATCCTGGCTTCGGGCTCTGCCCCATAAAGATGGAACAACATCCTCAAGCATACCTGCAACGTATCCTATCAGAAAGCGAGCAAAGTTCAACCCCGACAAGAAGCACTAAATAAAGTAAACTGAAATACATGAATAATGAACTGCAATATGAACTATGGTACAAGAACCGGAACATGAAGCTGTAGTACATGAATAACGATGAAACTATAGTACCAGATCCAGAACAATAAACTAGACTATCAATGTAACATGCATTTGAAATAACTATCAGAATATGTGATCGGCTGGTGTAGTACATGGTACAAGAGCACAGAAGCACAAGAATAAGGGTACGGCTTAGAGTCCTGCGTGCACGATGTGAGACCTAAGCTATTAATCAATTCCTAGCTAATATAAGATTGGTCACATATCTGTAGTACAAGTAAAGAATACTGAACAATGAACGATGAACAATGAACGATGAACGATAAACAATAAACAATCATATGTACAACGTGTCAATATGAGAATATGAAGCAAGACTGTCACGCCCCAGTACCGAAATACGGAGACGGACTAGGCCAGCTACACCATATAAGGTACGTAACGTCATACGACGATCGTGGCTGTCGAGAGACTAGGGGGTACATACTACAATCAAGTCTCCTATGGTCCCACAGAGTTCTATGTCTCAATCAATCAAATCACATCAGCAAATAGATGAACATTAAAGATAAAGCAGTAAGGCGTCCCCGACGCTTCATCAAAATGATCATGAGAGACTAGCTTCATAATTTAGCTATCTCGGAGAGTCAGGAGTACAAAATTATACACAGCTGCAGTCTGTTTAATTACAATTATGTACTGACACAAAATATCAAGTAATCCGGCTAACAGGTGCCGGTGGCCAAACGCCGCAAAAGTATAAGCAGGAGTGGTGGAGAAAAAACCCACTCGAGTCCCCGAACTGCCATGCTCCTAGTATGCACCATGGATGTCAGGGAGGAAGATCGTGTCCTCAGGCTCTGCTACGGGATCTGGCCAAACAAAACCAGCGGGGTCAGCCCCGAATAGCAAGTACCGCCAAAGGGGCACAAGAGTTAAGATTAAAAACCCAGTTAAATAGAATGATTGATAAGAGTAATACTTATGCTACTATTATAGGGTAGCGCAACATCCTCGAACCCATATGGCACCCTTACAACCAAACAAGGACAAAAGGTGCCGCATGGAGTCGGGACGTGTCGTACTCTATAGCTTTCACATAAGTTAAAAGACATAAACAATAAAATCTCCTGATCGTGACTTCGGTCGATAGCCTATCGCAGCACAATAACCAACCCAACAATCAAACAAGAACATGGGTTGGATCATGTACCATGATAGACCATGTTCCTCAGTCATTCACAGAAGTAGCACTCCATACTCAGAATAAGTCTTCCTTTCATAACTTCGGTCCACAGCCTATCATAGTACGATAACCAACACAACAATCAAACAAGAACATGGGTTGGATCACGTACCATGAAAGTCCGCTTCCCTCAGTTATTCACGGAAGGTAATAGGATACAAGCAAGTCGTTTTCCACGGCCAATCAAGTCTACGAGTTTCTAGTGGGACGAGGTTATCCTCGCATCATGTTATTTAGAAATCCTCAGATCATATCCTTCCAGCAAGGCTAGCCAACCCAGGGGTTCGCGTAGACAGGTATGATTGAGCACAGGTCCCTCGTAAGGCCACCTTGCTAAAACATATAATATGTAGCAAGAATTAATCGGATACAGTCATCCACTCGTTGCAGATGACACAGTATCCGTGGAGACCAGCCGGCGCGCCAAGACAGTATCTCAAGGCGGCTGGTGTAACACGATCTCGGAATTTTGCCCTCTCCATGCATCTAGTATATTTAGTTGCCTAATTTAACCCTAGGTGAAATCTGGACTCACATGCTGTGGCCTGCATGATTATCCTCCTAAAGTCGTACCTTAGTACGAGTACCCCAAAGAGGATTCATGTCAACCAGTATGTCAACATGTTCTACCCTCCTTAGTGTAATGCATCATTGCAAATACGCCACGTGGAGTTACGAGTCATTTGTCGAGCATGAACAAGAACTGGAACATTCAGGTACATGTATCAGGTAGGAATACTTTGTTCTCCGGGGTCACATTAGTGCTCATATCATGCTCGGGACAAAGACGTAAGGATATAAAATGGGCATATAATATATATAATAGTAATAATAATAAGGTAACAAGATAGGGCACAAAAGTCCATGCGGCTCAAGGGGAGTGAGTCCATGCGGCTAGGTCAACACAGGTTCATGCGGCTGGGACTGCACGCTCATGCGGCTAAGGGAGCCCAAGGCGCATGCGGCCGGAAATGCGGGTTCATGCGGACGAAGGGGTGTCAGCGTATGCGGCTACGATCAGACGAAGTCCTATGCGGCTGAGCATGGACGATACATATGCGGCTGGATGATGGATGGGCCTTATGCGGCCCAAAAATAGTAGCGCATATGCGGCTGGGTGCAAAAGAACTCATGCGGCTCGAAGGCTAGCCGCATGAAGTCCATGCGACAGGGGCTCATGCGGCTGAGTCTGAACAAGGCTATGCGGCTCAATTACTTGCCGCATGAAGATTCATGCGGTCAAGTACTCAAGCAAGTCTTATGCGGCTAGGAAGGACTTTCCATGCGGCTGAGCTCGAACGAGTCTCATGCGGCTGGAAAGGCCATGCGGCCAGAGGCTTGCCGCATGAGGATTCATGCGGTCAAGTACTGCTCTTCTTCTCCACTTGTCCGAGAAGAGGAGCCAAGCAACCATGGCTTCCAAACTACACAAAACCTTCATCCGGAGCCCAAATCGGAACTTTCTTAGGTTAAAATAGGGTAGAACAAAATTCTCTACAACATGGAACCATCAAAACTTGAAAATAATGAAGTTTGCTAGATCAAAACCGAGAAAATCCGAAAATGGTTAAAACCTAGATCTACAAAGATTAAAGCTTCAAAATGGAAACTTCAAGTTCTAAACTAGTATAGAATAAGGAGAAGAACGTATTTTGACAAATAATTTTGTAAGAAAACATCAACAACATTTATGGATCCATCTCTTGAGCAAGTTGGTACTTGCCTTGGTTGATGGAAGAAATATTTGGTTGGTAGAGGAAATAAATGAGAGGAAGTAAATGAGAGGAGAGAGAATGAGTTGAGTTATTATATAGAATCTTGAACCCATGGGTTCATGATGAACCAAGGTGAACCAAGAATAGGTTACCCAAATGAGCCAAAACTGTAGGCCCAAATGCAGAAAATAAATTACGAAATAATATTTTGTCGAATATTTTAGAAAATGCATGAAGAAATACAACATAATAAATATAGTAAAAATACAAGGAAAATACAATTTACCGGTTTGCGTATTAAAATACGTATTCCAGGATCGGGGAGTGACAAAGACATAAATACATAGTAAAGGGTTCGAGTCGGTGTACTTGCCTTGCTCCAGATGGTTGGGAATAGTACAGTACGGATCTGAATGTCCACCTAGTATATGTACAAGTGGGTTAGGATCTAAACAAAGACAATTTACTAATGTAATACTTGTTATCTTAACCATTTCACTAGTTAATACAATATTAACTTCTATCCTATACACTTGCTAACCTGTGGCACTAATCTATACATATATAATAGTCGAAGTACCATATACTAATAACAACAAAGTTTAGTTTGGTATTAATATCCAAAAGTGACTATTATATATTCTCCAAAAATGAACAAAAAAGTTTAGTAACCATATTATAATCTATTATCAAAATAGTATGCTAAATTTATGTTTCTATAAAACTATTCATCTGTTAATTACTACATTAACTAAATTATATTAATAAGCATCGACACAAATCTCTAAATACTACTAATCAGTGAATTATAGAATTTGTTGGATAATGAAACAAGAATTTTAAAGGAAAGGCCCCAACTCAAATCTGAGTCCTTTGAATTTCTAAATTCTCTGCCAATGGAACAACCCTGCTATAGTCCAACCTTTATTCTCCAAACATCAGTCCATCCTACTATAGCAATAAAGCTAGAGTTAAATGAGGTTACATACAAACCCAGGAACCAAGTCTACTGAAACCCATCTTTCCAATTACAAAGCATATAGCTAGAACCCACCTGAGGTTCCAAAAATGACATACACATGATACTCAACATTCATGCCCAAATACAAATTCCTGCTCGCACCAATGCAACTCCAACTAAACTGGACACTAGCCACTTGGTTACGACCATACATTCTTGCCTTGCCCTGTCCTACCCGACACGAACTACTGCCAATATATCAAATGCAACCTTTACTCAACAGTTCAACCAAAACCCAGGAACACTAATTCCTGGTCTAACACATCGTAAAACTGTAGGGAACCGGCTAAACCATTTGAATATAACGGTCATATGAACTCAGAGGATTAGAAGAAAATACAGGAAACCACATGACTCAATCCCAGAAATTATACAACCTAATTGAAAGAAAATCAGAATAGGAATTAAACAATCACTAAGACAAGTTCAAAATAGGAATTAAATCAACATACTGAAGTAAATTAAATTAACAATTATACAATGCAACTGAAAAAAAAGAAATTATATAAACTAATTGGTAATCAAATCGAATAGGAAGACCCCCGCCCTTTTGCTAAACTCCATTCCTAGTTGATCTCTTACACACGACCACAACAATGAATCCTCCCAGGAACGGACACGACCACTACAGGACACGAATCCACACTGAACGCAACACGCTGGACACAGCCTACACTGGACACGGATCATCAAATACGAACAAAAAACTGAACACGGACACCCAATATCCCCATTAATTCTAGATATAGAATAATTGCGTTCTCAACAGTAGGAGGGGTAGAATGATACCTGAGTCGAAATGGATCGGATCAGGAACAAAGGTGAGATTCTATAATGTTGGACACAATCTTCCTGTGTCCAGCCGGTGTTCAAAGCCCTATTTAAACATTTTTTTGAACAATTTCAAAGCAGATTAGAGAAACCAAAATTATGAGGATTATCTATATTTCTTCCAAAATTTCATAGAAGAAACAGTCAGAAATCACAGGAACTTCAATTGATCCTTACCAAAAACACTCTCAGATCACTCGATTAAACTTTCTAAATTGAAATTCTCTAATATGATGAAATATCAACCAAGACAAAGAACCAAGGAATGAATTGATCATCCAGAACCACAATGGTGAATCAATCACTAAATTCGAAAGGAACATCGATTCGTCCGATCTGAAAATTCAGATCGGTCATGAATCGATTAATTAAAATTGGAAGCAGTGAAGGGAAGAAGAAGATCAATGGAAACTCAATAGGAATTTATCACCAATTCCTCCCGTACCGGCGTCACTGAGAATTCGTCGGGTTCAGAGGCTGATACACCCATACGGTCGTCGACTAGGAGGAACTACGCTTGGATTGTCGCTGCTAAAATGGTGGCCGTGCAAACGGTGGAGGAGTACAGATTGTTGTTCGTGTCAAGCTCTACTTGTCGATCTGTCGATGAAGACAAAGTCGCCTATCGCCAGGGGAGAAGGTCGCTGCCAGATAGAGACCACTTGCCGTCGTCGCCGGAGGAAGATCCTTAGTCGCTATGGTGGTAGAGACGGAGCACCACCTCGCCATCGCCATCTCCCAAGGAATTTAGGGTTAGGGTTCGGATTGGGGATTAACATGTGAAGAGCGGAGGCGCTCTCTCAATTTCCAGTGAAGAAAGAATGAGAACTGAGAGTGAGAATGAAATGAGTGTTTTAAATAGAGTTTAAGAAAAGGAAAGATTTTATAAAAAAAACCTACAAACAATTAGTTTTTGCAAAATGGGTAACAAGTTTGTTAGAGGCTGTTGGGTTGCTTGGAGAGTTTGTTATATAAAAAATAGTTAGGAATTTAGGAAGTGGTTACAAGGTTGTTACAAATGGAGGAAAACTTAATTTGAAAACAAATTTGAATTGCTCTTGTTAATAACCATTAAGAAAATTATTTTATTAAGAATAAGAGAACCAATTAAATATTTATTAGATCTATAAAAACTTAATAGCCATAAAAGTTCTAAATCACGTCATGATAGTAATCAAAGTTAATATTCCCATAAACAAACCATAAAATAAAATATTTCTAAATAATAAAATCCTAGAAAAATACAAAAATTCAATAATTCAGGAAAGTGGGGAAATATTCTCCGTCTTGTCGAGATCCTGATTTATCCAGGAATTGATCAACTTAGATCGTGTCGAGACTAATTATATATATATATATATATATATATATATATATATATATATATATATATATATATATATATATATATATCGTGATTGGATTTCAATACTATTACCCTTCGTGCTTTAACTTTTGATTTGATCATCTTTGGAATAGTAACATTTTATAGTTAATTCTCAGTTGTTTTTTTATTTACCAGTTTTTATATAGCATGGTAGACTGCCTTACAACAATCATGATTTGTTGCTTCTTTATCTTTTCCAATTTGACACCCATGACCAGAGCCTGTCCCCTGAGCGTAGTTGTAGTTTCAGATATGACTGGGAGCGTGTTTCCACCTTCTATTGCTCAGGAGGTAGTGATCCCTCTGACTGACCAGAAGGAAGAGGCACCTTCTGCCATTGAAGAGGTAGTAGCAGCCTCACCAGAGGGTTTTCCTCCATCTCCTATCATTCGTGAAAGAGCTGCAGTTTCACTTGAGACCGAGATCCTTCCTCTGCCATATGGAGTGGTACCCCATACCATACCTGATGGTGCTCAGATAATTGAACTTCTCCAGGGTGTGTTGGAGATACAGAGAGTTCAAGCTAAGGTCATGAAGGAGCAGAGTCATAGAATCCAACTATTGTGGGACTTTATGCATTTAAGAGGAGAGCCTAGTCCCAAGAGGACAAGGATTAGTATATACCCAGAGCTTATAGAGTACCCAGACTTTTAGCCTAGACCATCATATCCAGTCTAGATTCCTGTCCAACAGAGGTCAGCTGAACCAGTGCCTACCTGTGCTTACTGTAGGAAGCCTGGTCACATGCGGGCGTACTGTAGGAGGAGACAAAAGTCGTACTTGTTTTGCGGGTCTGCTGCACACATGATACGAGATTGCCCTACTGCACGTACCCTAGTCGAGGCCCCACCTCCAAGAGGGAGTTCCAGCTACCAGACCTAGTTGGAGGTGAGTTTTGACCTAAATCTTAGCATGTCTTTGATGATTGATACACCCCAGATTGCTTGTCTATTTGATACCTTATGACTGTTTTGATCTAGTATGACTAGTATACCTAGATGAGACTTTCAACTACTACTGTATGCCATAACCTTGTATGCTATTCTTTAAAATTGTATGATTTAGATAAATTTTCTTAAGACCTTGATTGTTGGGAGATTGACCTAGAAGGAGTACTACCAACCTTTAGTTTCGATGACAAAATTATTAGAGGGTAAATTTGTAACCACCACTTTCTAAAATAAGAGTATTTTGGTAATTATGTAATTTTTAAAATTTTTGGATTATTTTTAATAATTTAATTAGTGCTTTGTGTTGATAGTTGGTTTAACCTTAGCTAACCATGATTAGAGACTAACCATGACTTTAGAAACCTAATTATCTAGTTAGATATGAATTTTGAGTTATAGTTCTAATTAGGAAACTTTTTGAATAGATTTTTAGTGTTTTAAGTTATTTGGCTTTTGGGGCTTTTTGCTAAAAGGCTTTCTAAATAACTTAAGGACTTTTTCGCCCATACCGAAACCCTAACCCTAACACTACTAGTGTAGCCGGCAAAAACAGCCCCCTTCTCTTTATATTCACATGTTAGTATGAAGCCTCCTTTACAAACCATATTTTCTCCAATTCTCAAAATAGCCAATCTTTCACATCTCTCATCCGATTTGGACCAAACGAATTGCATTGTGATCCTTGGGAGGAGAGAAACTTGTTGAGGCTTGCTAGCAAAGAATTGGAGGCGTTTGACCATAGGAATTTGGGTGTTGCGACATTTTGGAGACTTTTGTATTGAGATTCCAACTCTCAATAGGTAAATACTTCTAAACTCCTTTTAATTCTGATTTTTCTTCATAGGATCATGCATCTAGGTCCCCTAGACCGGTAGATATAATTTGGTTAGATTTTGTGTCCATTTGATAAATGTATTGGATGTGTGTCAGTGTATGTTAATATGTGTTTGATGAAATGCGTCTTAGAAATAAAAGTTGTTATTTTTCAAAACTAATTTCATATACTTGTAGCCATATACGAGGGAATTCCAAAACATATTTTCTTGTTTCATTTTGACAACACTTTCGTGTGCAAACAGGACACGGGGACGTAGCATGAGGTCCCACACACAGCCCGAGCACTGTCCTGCATCCTGAGTGTCATAACTCGATAGATACGATGCAGTTTGGTATGAAATTTTTTGGACACGTATGGGCAATCTCTGCCAATGTGCTCGTAAAATTTTATAATGTTTCGTTGAGTGTGCACGAAGTTATCGAGCCTACATGGGTCTCGGCCTGCTGTGCACACGCACGAATTTAAGCCCTGACACACACTTATAACTCGGACAAGAGGACACGAGGACTCAAGAATGGGTGTCCAACACCTAGACCTATACATAGGCTACCCTTGGATACGAGCACGTGACACGTGGACGTGTTGTGTCGTGTCCTAGGTAGGCCAACACGTCCCCACGAGTCTACGTGCACGCGCGCGAGCAACCCAGTTTCCGATACGCGTGTGGATACGTGACACGACACGAATTGGACAGATTACAGACACCTGGACATGTATCCTAACACCCTACCTACCCTCTGGCATGAGCATAAGATTTCTCGATGGACACGGCGAGTCCTACGGTGCTCGACACACCCCTATACAGTGCACGAGCACCGTTTCAGATTACGCCTGTTTGGACACAATTTGGACACGATTTTGACTTAGCTTGGAACCGAGCACGTCACATGTATACACCCCTCTCCCTGTTTTTTAGTTTGCACGAGGTTTAGGATGTGTATGTAGGATTTGGGGTATCAAGTTGGATTTTGTGTATTATGTTGAGTTGTGTTGCATTTGTCGGATTTTGACACTTGAGTTTAACTTGGTTTTGGACACTTGGGTTTGATCTCAAATCTGAGATTGAGTTTGGTTGATATCGTTTTAGACCAATACTTGGTTTGATTTAACTTTACCTCTCTTGGTTCACCTTCTAGGTATATATATATATATATATATATATATATATATATATATATATATATATATATATATATATATATATTTGAAAACCCCCTCCTTTTATTAACAAGGCTCAAAATGCTGAAGCCTGACCAAGTATACAAGGCACAAAAAGACAAAGCCTATACAAGTATACCACCAAAAAGGATCAAAGAGGGATGGAAAGAGCTCCACCAACAAGAGCTAAGGGTGGGTCGAGGACCACAATGCTCTCGGACTGTGGGAGCATTGGGTGCTCCGTTTACGGCACTGGCGGAAGACTTCCCGAATGAGCTGATCAGCTGAGTATTGGTGACCTTCGTATCTCACCTTGTTGCAATTTTTCCAGATCACCCACGTGGCGGCCGCTGCGACGATCTGGTGGCCATGGGTGGCAGAACCCCAAGCGACCGCCATATCGTTGAAGCGTCCACCTCCCGGCTCAATGTTGTAGAGCTGATTGAGGGTCCTTCAAGTATTGCCTTGCAGGATTCCTTGACAAAAGATGTGGAAAATGGTCTCCATCTGACGATCTGGGCAGCAATTGCAGGCTGACGCTAAGCTAATCCCCATGGTGTTGAGGACCTCGTCAGTTGGCAGCTTCTTGCTAACGACTCTCCACATGAGGATAGACAACTTTCTGGAGATGCAGGTCTGCCAATAGTGCACAATGGGACGATGCGGCTATCTGATCCCTAGGACAACGGTCCTCGCCGACCTCACCGAGAATGCCCCAGATGCTTCTAGCATCCACCTAAGCGCATCATCGTCGCGACTGAGAGTGATTTCGTTCTGGCAGATGCTGTCTACCGTTTCATAACCGGCCCATTCACGAATTGTGTCCCAGTTCCAGTCGTTAGTAGAGTAGTTCCATAAGTCTCTGATTCTGCTATCTCTCCGGGTCTCCATGAGACTGGGGATTAAGCTGTCCCCGGTCTATCGCTCCAGGAATGGGTCTAACTCACCGGCTCCCAATTGGAGTCTCTTTGCGGGCTCGGCAAGATCGCGATCGATAAGGATGCGACGCCAAGCCGCCGAGGATCTGCTATTGGATATGGCCACTGATGGGTGGATGTGTTTGAAGTATCTAGCCTTCATAAACCTGGTCCATATGTTCTTGCTCGTACGGAGTTTCCACCATAATTTTATTGAGAAAGATTTTACGATTTAGGTTAGTTTGGTAAAACCCAGACCCCCATCCTCAGTAGGATGAGCCATGGATTCCCAGCTAGCCCAGTGATGCTTGTCTTGACCGTTGTAATGCCCCCATAAGAAGTTACCGAAGATCTGTTCGATCAATTCAAGAACCTTCTTAGGCCGGGAGCACGTAGCCAGAGTGTGGAAGGGGATGGATGTGAGCACATGTTTGATGTGGATCATCTTGCCGCCCGGGGATAATATGGCATTATGCTACCCTTCAAGTTTTTTCCTGATTCTAGCTATAAAGATCTCAAAGATGCGAGCGTTGGATTTTCCGTACACCAGGAGACAACCGAGGTAGTTGAACGGTGGGTGAGCAACAGAGAATGATGTTAAGTTGGAGAGATTGATAGCGTGCTCTCTCTTGATGTTATGGTGGGCATAGATAACGCTCTTGGAAGGGTTGATCTTCTGGCCCAAATATCTGGAGTACCTCTGTAGTGTGTTGTGGACCACTTCCACCACTCCAACGTCCCCAGAGGAGAAGATGAGTAAATCGTTAGCGAAGGCCAGGTGTGTGATGGTAGGACATCCACTGGAAGTGTGATAGTATTGGAAGTTCGGAGTACTGACCATGTGGTTAAGGTTTCTACTCAGGGCATCTGCAGCTATGATGAAGACGGTGGAAGATAGGGGGTCGCCCTGTCTAACGCCACGACTGGATTTGAAAAATCCACCGGCCTGGCCGTTGATAACCGTGGAGAACCACGAGTTCCTGATGGATCTCCACACAGCGTTGGTCCAAGTTTTCGAGAATCCGAAAGCTATGAAGACCCAGATCATAAATTGTCAATCCAGTCTGTCATAAGCTTTTTTATGTCTATTTTAACGGCGATGTTGCCCCCTCTAGCTAGAAACTTCATGCAGGGGATTAACTCTTGGGCCAGCATAATATTGTTCTGGATATTTCTCCCGCGCACAAAGCCGCTTTGCTCCTCTGAAATAATCTTGGGTAGAATCCCCGCCATTCTGGAAGCGATGATTTTGGAGATGATCTTGTTAGTGAAAATGCAAAGACTAATGGGTTGATAATCCCGAAAGGACTCCGGGTTATATTTTTCGGGATGAGAATAAGGTTAGCGCTGGATATAGCTTTAGGGTATGTAGCACCTTCGAAGAATGCGATAGCCGTATCGGTAATGTCTCGCTTAATAATATTCCAGCAGGTGCGAAAGAAGACTCCAGTGAAGCCGTCCGGGTCGGGGGTACTGTGCTCGTTCAAAGCCCACACCGCGTCTTTCACTTCCTGGATAGTCGGGGGATGTTCCAGCTGGGTGTTGTCGGTGTCATTTATGAGTCGGGGGATTTGGTCCAAGAAGGGTCTATCATTGTGAACTGTCTCTTTGGTAAATAATTTGGAGTAGAAATCTGCCGCAGCTGCTTGGATGCTACTATGGTCAGTAATGATGTTCTCGTTGTCATCTGCCGTACGGTGGATCGATATCTTCTGTCTGCGTCCATTGACGCAGGCATAGAAGAATTTTGAGTTTTTATCTCCCTCGTTGTCCCATTTTAATCTCGCTTTCTGCTTCCAGAAGTTGGTTTCCACTTTAAGTCAGAATTTGAGCATAGCCTTGGTGAGGTTCAGGGCTGTCCTAGCCACCACAGATCGTTCCGACGCAAATAGGTTTCGGCACGGGTGACATCGTCTTCCGCTACCCGCACGGCTTGGAAAATGTCCCAGTAGGCGAGTTTGCTCCAATTGGATAGAGCTTTCCTCGTCGCTCGGAGCTTGTTGCTCACCCGCGATAGGGGATTGGGGGAGTCTTCCCGATTCCACGCTTCCGTGACAATGCCCAGAAATTGGGGATGATCAGTCCAGAAGTCGAGGAATTGGAAGTTCTTTTTGAATGTATTAGTATTGTTTTTAATTTCGACCAGCAGAGGGGCGTGGTCTGATTCAGAGGAGTTGAGATGGGACATGTTGGTAGTGATCCCCATTCTATGCCAGCGATCGTTCGTGAGGGCCCTGTCCAGGCGGGTGTATTGACGTCGGTTGCCTTCCTGCATGTTGCACCAAATGAAAGCGTTGCCGGTGAACTGTAGGGTGGTGAGATGATCATTGATGATAAAATTATTGAAGTCTTACATAGCCGATATGGAAGGAGGCCATCCTCCGACTTTCTCTTCTCTGCAGGTGATCGCATTAAAGTCCCCGATGCACAGCTAAGGAGAGTTGATGTGGTGGAGATGGATGTCAATGAGGTCGTTCCAGAGATGCTTCCGCTCGGCAATATCACAGCTGCCGTGGACCGCAGAAAGGATGGTTCATTCAGGTAACAAGGGGTGTTCCCACCAGCATGAGAGGGCCTGTCAGGAGTCCTGGATGACCTCGATTTTGACATCATTCGTACAGAGGATCCAAATGTCATTTCTGCCTACTATGGCCGTGGGGAGGCCTAGCTGCAACTCGATAGATTTTAATCTTTTTGCAGGGATTTTGGGTTCAAGAATAATGAGGATGTCGATCTTGTGGATTTTTCGAAGGCCGGTAATTCTACTTAATGTAGGTTTGTTCGCCAGTTCGCGGTCATTCCACGATAGGATGTTAAGCATTAATGAAGTTGAGGGGAGGGTTTTTTGTTCCGCTTGGTGGCGGATCTGGTTTGAACGGTTTTATTTTCGTCAGTTGCTTTCTTGGCCTTGTCCCCGCATAAGGTTGACGCTTCTGCCAGTGACGTGGTGTCATTGTCCCCGCACGAGAGTAACGCCTCTGCCTTTATCGTGGTTGGAGAGTCGCTCGAGGGTTGCTTGTGTGGGTCCGTGGGGATGCTTACCAATTCCCCAGTGGAGTCCAAGATGGGATCCTCAGAGGGGAGGACCAGGGAGTTACTGGCACTCCCGATCAGAAGAATAGTTTGCTGGAGAGGGTAAACTGCGGCTTGAACCTGTAGTCCTCTCCGCAGTTGGTCTGGCCCGAAGATAGCAAGGGCTTCTTCAATATGGTCTTCGTTGGGGCGTTGTTGATCAGCATAGGCGGTGTCGGTGATCTCCTCAACAATCTCCGTGTTAGGGGGTCTGGGCATTGTCTCGGTGATATATATATATATATATATATATATATATATGTATATATATATATATATATATATATATATATATATATATATATATAAAGTAAGGAAAGAAAACCAAGTGTGTGTGTATGATGTGAACAGGATCGAGATCGACCTCAAAACCAAAATAGGAACAGGTATGTATATATACACTATATATATATATATATATATATATATATATATATATATATATATATATATATATTGTTCCGCTTGGTGGCGGATCTGGTTTGAATGGTTTTTATTTTCGTCAGTTGCTTTCTTGGCCTTGTCCTCGCGTGAGGTTGACGCTTCTGCCAGTGACGTGGTGTCATTGTCCCCGCGTGAGAGTGACGCCTCTGCCTTTGTCGTGGTTGGAGAGTCGCTCGAGGGTTGCTCGTGTGGGTCCATGGGGATGCTTACCAATTCCCCAGCGGAGTCCAAGATGGGATCCTCAGAGGGGAGGACCAGGGAGTTACTGGCACTCCCGATCAGAAGAATAGTTTGCTGGAGAGGGTAAACTGCGGCTTGAACCTGTAGTCCTCTCCGCAATTGGTCTGGACCGAAGATAGCAAGGGCTTCTTCAATAGGGTCTTCGTTGGGGCGTTATTGATCAGCATAGGCGGTGTCGGTGATCTCCTCAACAATCTCCGTGTTAGGGGGTCTGGGCGTTGTCTCGGTGATATATATATATATATATATATATATATATATATATATATATATATATATATATATATATATAGTGTATATATATACATACCTATTCCTATTTTGGTCTTGAGGTCGATCTCGATCCTGAGATTTGGATTTGCTTCCAAGTTCACATCATACACACACACTTGGTTTTCTTTCCTTACTTTATATATATAAAATATATATATATATATATATATATATATATATTTTATATATATATAAAATATATATATAAAATATATATATATATATATATATATATATATATATATATATATATATATTAAAAATATATATATATATATTAAAAATATATATATATTAAAAATATATATATATTAAATATATATATATATATATATATATATATAATAGAATACTATGATTTTATTGATTTAACTGTAGTCCCAACTCAGGAGCTTGAAAGCTCAAAATACATAGATATTAAACCAAATCTTCAGGAAGAATAACATGGGAACAATGAACCATGGCCTTCTTGATCTGCCTCTTCACCTCGAATAGAAGATGTTGTCCCCCAAACGAGTACTCTTCATAACGCCATTTGTTTCTATTTTTCCATAGTAGCCATATAATCGCTCCACTACGATTTATTTCAAAATATATATATATATATATATATATATATATATATATATATATATATATATATATATATATACAATAGAATACTATGATTTTATTGATTTAACTGTAGTCCCAACTCAGGTTACAAAAGGAGCTTGAAAGCTCAAAATACATAGATATTAAACCAAATCTTCAGGAAGAATAACATGGGAACAATGAACCATGGCCTTCTTGATCTGCCTCTTCACCTCGAATAGAAGATGTTGTCCCCCCAAACGAGTACTCTTCATAACGCCATTTGTTTCTATTTTTTCATAGGAGCCATATAATCGCTCCCACTACGATTTGTTTCAAATGTTTCTGTCCTCTTGACCACATAGATCTCAGCCTATCCCCGATCGGCCCAGGAACATCCTGAATTCGAAACACACCAGTGAAGTATGACCATACTTCTCTAGTTAAATCTCTTTCCGACAGTATATGACTTGAAGTCTCCATTTTCGGAAGCACACAACAATGACAAGCTGAAGCCAGATGAAAACCTATCTTCTGAATAACATCATCAGTCGGTAGTCTACACCATAGCAAACGCCACAATATGACCGACCATTTAGCAGGAATACACGAACCCCATATCTAAGTAAATCTATCATCAACACCTGACCTTAACCTAATACAATGCCAAGCTGAAGTAATCGAAAACACACCTGATCTGCCCGGGGACCATACATAATTCTCCATACTGTCCTGGATTTGGGACACAATATGATCATCTTCCATATCTCTCCCTTTGAGTATCTGTTTCCATATATGAGATGAACTTTACGAAGCAGTAGCAAATAAAGGATGTGAGTGAGGAAAATATTTTGCCTTCATAAACTTAACCCAGAAAGAGTTTGATGTTCTAATCCTCCACCAAAGCTTAACTGTTAGCGCATTAAGAACATCTTGCAGCCGCCGAATACCCAGACCTCCTTCCTCAATAGGGAGCGTCACCTTCGACTAAGTTACCCATGCTCTTGTATCACATCCTTGCTTAGAACCCTACAAGAAGCTCTGAAACATATCTTCAACTCTTTTAATAACACTAGCAGGAGGATTACAAGCCGCCAAAGTATAGATAGGAATCGATGTTAGAACTGACTTAAGTAACGTAAATCTTCCTCCCATTGACATAGCTTTATTATGCCATCCACTGATTTTATATCTAATCTTCGTAACAAGTTCATCAAACATAGCTGCATTGCGCAATCCCGCAGTTATAGGCGATCCGAAATATGACATAGGCAAATTAAGCATAGTGAAGCCGAAGGATTTCCTGATATCTTCTACTCTCTCCTCATATATAAGCTTGGATAAGTAAATACCTGATTTATCTATATTCACCTTCTGACCCGACACCTGTTCATACTGGCCAACAAATGTCATCATTTTCTGTATAGATTTCTTTTCACCTCCAGAAAATTGCAATATATCATCCGCGTAGGCTAAGTGTGTAACAATTGGACAGCCACTAGGCAAATAATAGGGCGTGAAACCACTGTTCTCACGCAAAGAATTGAGATTACAGCTCAAGCTTTTCGTAGCTATGACAAAGAGTAGGGGTGATATCGGATCTCCCTGTCGCAATCCACAAAGGCTTTTGAAGAATCCTGAAGCACTGCGATTAATCAAAGTAGAGAACCAAACATTATTGAGGAGATGTAAAATCATATTTAGCCATTCATTACAAAATCCCATCCTGCTCATGACCTTGATCAGATAAGCCCAATGAACCCGATCGTAGGCTTTACTCATGTCCAGTTTCAATACAGCATTACCATCCCTATATTTGTGGTGAATCATACTAATCATTTCCTGAGCTAACATAACATTATTAATGATTTTACGACCCTTAATAAAGCCACTTTGTTCAGGAGAGATCAAACGAGGCAGAAGAGGAGACAGCCTTCGAGCCACAAGCTTTGAGAATAACTTGTTAATAAAATTACAAAGACTAATAGGACTATAATCCTTTATCGACTTAGGGTCCTTCCCCTTCGGGATATGCAACAAATGAGTGCTAGTAATAGATCCGAGGAAAAGCAAAGCCATCAAAAAATAGGTGAACAGCTTCAAGAATGTCTTGACCAACAATATCCCATGTCGCACGAAAGAATCTACCTGAGAAACCATCAGGACCCGGCGAACTATCTTGATCCAAACTCTTAAGAGTGTCGATCAACTCCTTCATGTTAGGCTTAGTCATAAGATGGGTGTTATCATCATGATTAATGGTGACAGGGATCATATTAATGAATGTAGGAGATTGAGCTATAGGAGATAGGATAAAAAGCTTACTGTAGAAAGAGTTAGCCTCCTCTTGTATATCTTTCAAATCAATAGTAGGGAGACCCTCCTCTGAAGATAGACTGTGAATGAGCAATCTATTTCTAGTAGCCGACACACAAGAGTAAAAAAATTTCGTGTTCTTATCCCCTTTACAATCCCATTTAACTCTCGCCTTTTGCCTCCAGAAAGAATCTTCATAGCTAACCCTCTGCTTCAAGTCAGCTTTAGCCTTCATCCATTCCTCTAGCAGAGAAAGGTCGGATTCGTCAGCCATCTCCGCAGCTAAGGCTCGATCTTCAGCTTTCTTAACTTCCTGAAAAATGTCTCCAAAAGTGGAATGACTCCAAGCAGATAAAGCTCTCCGAACAACAGCTAAACGAAAGCCAATCCGTACCATGCTATTAGGGTTATCAATCGAATTCCAAGCTTGCCTCACAACGATTGAGAAATCCTCATGATATGTCCAAAAATTTAAGAATCTGAATAATTTCCTGGCTGAGTCACTTTTACTCTTAATAGTGATTATAATCGGGCAATGATCAGATTCAGAGCAATTAAGATGAATATATGATGATAGAGGAGCCCATTCAGACCAATCACTATCCAGAAGCCATTTGTCAAGACGAGAACCTTGTCGATTGGGACCCTCAGCTAACTTCACCCAAGTGTAACAACTGCCAGTATATGGCAGCTCCACAAGGCCCGCACCAAGTTGGAAGTTAAGAAACTCATTGATACCTACTAAGCAATGAGGAGAACCGCCAAAATTTTCATCTGAAGAAGCGATGGTATTAAAATCACCTCCTACCATCCATGGTAATTTGTGACACATTTGTAACTGCCTCAGTCTAGACCAAAGTTGTCATCGCCCTTGTTTTTAATTATGCCCATGAACCACAGAAACAAGGGAGCAAAACGAAAAAATGGAACCAGAAATGATGACACTTAGGACTTGATCATGAGCATCAATCTCCTCCAAATTAATACCTTGTCTAGCCATAATCCAGATATTTCCTTTACTATTAGAAACTGAAACTTGAAACCCTAGCTTCAGCTGATAGGCAAATAGTTGTTGCGGAGAGACCTTAGGTTCAATAATAGCTAGAACCATAGCCTTATGTATACGACACAATGATTTGAGACGCTTACAAGTCATCTTATCAGCTATGCCTCTCACATTCCACAAGAGCATATTAAATATTATTGGTTGAGGAGGATGGGTTAGTTGGTGGACCTTTGACGACGATCTGGTGTGTCGGGGCTCGGCTGGCTTTGGGTAAACTTTTTTCTTGCCACCGACTCTTCCTGGGAACAGTAGGGACGTCTCCTGTGTCTCCATTGCCATCTTCTTCCTCTGCAACTTCAGCCCAACTCCTCACTATCTCGCCCTCCTCTGGAATGGACTGATCAGAAATATCCTCTTCTTCTTCATCACCAGTCGTTGAAGGTTTCTGTTGAATATTGTCCGTAGTAGCTATAATTGGAAATTGAACATTCTCTTCAGAAGCAATGTCCTTCTGGATGTCTTCAGCAGCAACCTGCTCCATCAACGGGGGCTCAAGCCTATCAGTCTTGTCTAACTGATCGTCCACAGTTAAGTGCTGATTAATACCAAAAGCCTCGGGGATAGAGGAGCCGTCAACCGCCAACACGGCAGAATCATTATTATTCACTTCCAATAACCTCACACATATATCTATATTAGGAGATAGAGTCGGAGACTCCTGTATGGTATTGGCTTTCTGGTCATTAATGGTTGGTTCTTGGATGAGCAAACCTTTGCCTTTATTATGTAGATTTGTGGAGGGCCCCGCCATTCTTGAAGGAGCAACTGTTGTAAACTTCTTTTTTCGTAGTTTACACTCATTTCGACAGTGTCCCTAATGAAAGCACAAAGAACAGTACTTAGGAAGAGTTCATATTCAATGTGCTGTGTGTAAGATCTGCCCTGAGGCAAACAAATGCGAACCCCTTTAGGAAATTTTTTACTAGCATCCACTTCAACAAAAACACAAACCATACTAGGTCTTGTCAACTCCTCCGTAGCTTTATCCAATCATAATGGATTGCCAATACCTAAAGCAATGGAGAAAATCACATTTTTTGTGAAGAGCTGGATGGGTAAACCTGGAAAGGAGACCCAGACTGGGACGAGAGGAGATTCTTTGGAGGCAGTGAAATCTTTTGTCCATCTAAAAACTCTCATCGGAGCTCGAACAACATTCCACATCTTACGAGATCGAAGGCGAAGGAATCAACTTCCAAAGAAGGACGAATGAGCACATGCTTCGAGTCAATAAGACCAACTTTGATAGAACCATTAAACTTAAATTCCTCGAAAGCTTTACGGATAGCATCAATAGATGGCCATTATGAGAAAATTTACCAATTAAAAAAACTTGAAGGGATCAGAGAGAATCTGTTCCTCCTCCTACGAGAACGAGATCACAGGGATCCCCTTAGAAAGAAGGGTTCCTTATGGCGATGGATGATGGCTGAGGCGTAGCACCGCCCGCCACCACCGACGCAAAAGTCGGGATCGACAACGAGACCATGGGTACAGGTGGCCAAGTGGTCCACTAGCATAGGGCGACGCCGGCTCGGCCAAAGCCAAGCCGGAATCTTGGTGGGAATATCAAAATCTAGGTCGCCGTCGCCAAACCCTAGGAGCGCCCTTATGTGTATATATTATGATATTATATATATAAAATATATATATATATATATATAAAATATATATATATATAAATAAAAAAAGATATAATCTTATATATATATATATATATATATATATTGGTTTTGGTATAGGATATTAGCCTATGGATTAGTGAGTTAGTTTGAAATTGACCTATGGCTTAGTTAGGTAAGGTTTGACTAGTTAATTGACCAAGTTGACCAAAAGTCAACTTTGGATCAAACTTGACCAAGAATTGACTCAAATAGACTTGAAATGACATGTTGACTTAAGTTTTACTTAAACCTAGGCTAATGGACTAGTTGACTTAGGTTTGACCTAGTTGACTAGAATGGTTGACCAGAGTTGACCAAGAGTTGTCTTTGACCTTTTTGACTAGAATGGTTAAGCAGAATTGACCAAGAGTTGACTTTGACCTAGAATGACTTAAATCATATATAATGTATTGTAAACTTCATTTAATTCATATTAGACACTTGGTAACCAGTGTTGCTCTAAATAGGACTCTGTGACTACAGTTCGGACATCTATTCATATCAACTGTTCAGGTTATCAGACGAGTACATTCTCTGACCGTTTCATACTTGATAGGACTTATATTCTTGCTATAGACTACTTTACTTGATCCTGACATGATGTTAACACGGATTAGTACAATATGGATCTTTCCATGCGATGGTATCCCCCGGGTGCATCGAATACATCATGTCAAGTACTTTTCACGAACATATGTATTCTTTGGACTTTATTATTCATGTACACTCATGTGCTCTTATAATCCGTGGGCTTCATGTATAAACTATTCATGTACGCTCATGTTCTCACGAGCTTCATGTATAAACCTTTATATGCAATAACATAACCTATCTAGATCCTTGTGTATTGATTAGGGTATGGGAGAGTAGAAGTGGTCATGTGAACAATTCTAAAGAAGTGTAATCATGTGGAAACTCTGTAGTATAATTATGTTCAAATTAAGCCGTTCACATAACTATCTTTTACTCTAAATCACTTAGTCACTTACAGTTTTCTATTACCATATATAGATATCTTTTGTTATTATATTCTCTCTTCTCGTCATGTTTATTTCTTACAACATTTTATGCATATTATTCTATAGCTTGCTTTTTTCCTGTCATGATAGAACTGTGTGAGAGATATTATTCGTCCTATCCTGATTGGACCTGTTGATAAAATTTTACAGCTAACTTAGAGGATCACAGCTAGCCTCGAGGATACTAGTAGAGCTTGGAATAGATGTCTAGAGTTTTTTTATCTTATTTCTTGTTTGTCTTGGAGATGTATTTTATTTAGATATGAGATTTTGTGTTTATTAAACTTAACTTATTTATTTTGGTTGTATCCCTCTTGTGGATGTATCTATTTCATCATGCTGATTATCTACCTAGTTTTGTGATTGAGATTGTATCTTTCTGAGATTGTCCTCCATTTAGAGATTATACATATAGTGTTAGTT
>JANAVB010036407.1:0-26203 GCA_029216955.1 Iris pallida
ACTCTATATAGATATATTATATATATATATATATATATATATATATATATATATATATATATATATATATATATATATAATATAATTGTATCCCTCATGAACCTATATACTAGATAATATTATCTTATGTATCTAATACTCTATATGTTCTAGTATATAGGTTCATGAGGGATACAATTATATCTATATATATATTAATATATATATATATATATATATATATATATAAATATATTATATATATATATATATTATATTATATAATAAAAAAAATGTATATATATATATATATATATATGGTACCTTAGTATTCCTAACCATATGGATCAATATATAGCTTTATGATACATATATAAACTCTCACTTACCTTATCTTAATACCCTAGGTAATTTCTATTACCTATTACCCACACACACCATAACACCTATTCCTACCTATATATTTACATACATATTAATTACCTACTCATCCCTTTACAAGACTTTAACCCTTAAAACACTCTTGAACCCTGCCTATCTCCCTATACCTGCTACTGTGGTAGCTTAATTGCTACTGTTGCCCTCCTATTTGGCACCAGGCAAGCCACTGCTTGCTACCAAGATGTTGTAGCTATGGAACCCCCTGCCTATTCACTCTAACCTTACTCTGCTGCTGTAGGTAGGGCCTACACATCCTTGTGCAAGGCCATGCCTACCTCATATCTTGTGCAACCTTTATACTACCTGGGTGTTGTAATAGGGTGCAGGAAGCTATGTACCCTGATGCACTTGCTGCCCACAGGCTGGAAAGATAGCCGTCACACACTTGCCAAGTTACGATATGCCGTATTTACCCCATAGCTGTTTACATGTCGAAAGCGGTATTTCAAAACACATTGGTTTGGTGCTTTCTACTGATTCACATTATACTTGTTGGACTCACATTATACTTGCTGGACTCACATCACATATGTTCTAGTTTAGTTATCCTTATTTACTGTCATTATTACCATGTCTCCTGGTTTACCATATTTACTTTTCTTGTACTTTTGGTTAGTTGTTGTTCTATTTTATTTCTTGAGTCATTCTTTTCCTGCTCATTAAGTATTACTTACTATAATTGTTTTATAGTCTTTGCCATTTAATTGGAATTGCTTGAAGATGTGTGCTCATTCCATCCTGACTGGATATATTTTTTAGATGACTACTTAGGGGACTTGTGTCCCACATTCTATGGAGCCGAGAAGGGGATAGCAACCACATGTCCTGATGCTTAGGAGTGATTACCGAGGGGCTTAGTTACTATTATAGCTTAGAATTCTTGGCATGTATATATAATAAAGACTTGTTATTATATTAGAGATTTGGATATTGTTATTGTATTCGGAAGTTGTTGATGTTTTTAGACTTATAGTTGAATAGATTTCTTTTAGATCTTATCATGCTTTAGATTGTGATTGGGTATTCAGTGTTATCATTTATACTTGCCCTCTATTTGGAGTTGAGATCTATGACATGTACATCTTATCATTGTGTGAGATTGTTAGTTAGTGACCTAGACAACATTCTACCGTCGATGCTGCGGCGTAGGCTGGACGAACCCACGGCCTCGTGCCCCTATACCGGGTGCGGGTCGTTGATACACATTTCCTAGTTTGGTTGACCAGTCTGACGTATACTGGGGAATGATCGGATGTGCGGGCAGAAAGACCCTCCGCACTCGAGTACGGAAGTTGGTTGAACCAAATCCGATTTCCAAAGGCTCGATCCAGTTGACATGCAACCCGTTTATGAGTCACCTTGTTGTGCCAAGTCCATAAGTATATCATTCGTTTTAACGGTCGAAGTCGTGTAGAAGGTAGTCCAGTACCTCCCGCCCTGCCACCTTCTCATTCCGATATAGAGTGGTATCAAAATCTCTCATCATCACCATCGGTAACCTGTATTGACCTTCCATGATCGTACTGGTCTGACATACGTCTCGCCAAAGTTCCCCCTCCTCACCCTATCATTATGGCCATAGACAGCCCCGAAGGAGAACCAAAATCCACCTTTGTTAGTGAACGCCATTACAATAAGTTGTTCCCATAGGTGAAGTAGCTGTCCATCCTAGCTGCGAGTATCCCACCGTATCCAAATTCTAGCCATCTTACACAAATGTAAGTTATTAACCTACTTCCAATTGTAAGCAGTTCTCATGTCTAGTAACTTGGCCGATTTTATTTTAGTTTTTGTCAGAGCAACTATCCCACACTTCTCCCTCCATAAGACATCACAATTTTTTTTCCATCTCTCCAGCGAGCAAGCAACTTGCACATTCCATGCAATCAATGACAATAGTTATTTGTGTTTGTCCCCACCAAGCGAACAAGTCTGTCACCAGGTAGTAATAGCCTCTTCCAGCTGCATCATTGAAGAATCAACCATGGGATCATATGTAGTGTCCCGCTCCTCGCAGTCCACTATGTAATATCCACGGCGTGCTGACTTAGTCTTGAATTGAGTATTTGGGAAAACCTTTGCCGGTATCGATTGATCACAGATGAAATACAATGAACCATTCCAACTAATGGATCGGCTTCTATTGAAATGAATCCAAGAGCTTTTGTTGGATGTTTTCTTTCGCTGCTTGGTTTTGATGAATGCATTTTTGTGTTAGTTTTCGATGTTGGTTTTCATTGTTCGCTTTCATCGCATTCCGCATCCATTCTGAATCTTGAGAGAAAGAGATCGAAGTATGCTAATCGAATGTTGGTGCCAGTGCAGGAGGACGCATAGGCGGCGCGTGATTGTTGCGTGAAGTCCCTCCTTCTCTCGAACAAGATTCTTTTGGTGAGTTGCTTTAACTAGACGAGCATTTATCCCCACGTCCTAATAAAAATGATCTCTAGTCCACTCTTTTGTTGCGTCCCTCTGATCAACGATACCAAAAACAACAAAAGGTAAGAATAAGAAATGAACTGCATGCTCACTCTTATGACCGCTACTTCATCTATTTCAAATGAATGCTTAAGGATGACCGAAAGAGAATTGAATGCTAATGAATGACCGAATGAATAAGGCAAGAAATGAACATGTTGCAACCTATTGCACTGCTAAGTTTTATCTGATAGAAAGAACAAGTCATGCAATGGTTCTCGGATAACTTGTCCACAAGGTAATAGTCTCTCGACGGTACTGGGGGCACCCAGAATCGATCGGCCTATGAGAGATTGTAATAGCACCCTGAGGTAAATGCTACACCTCGTGGATAAGGGGTGTTGTGTCTATTAGCGACAAGCTGAACCATGAGTCTCAGTGGCTAATCATGGGAACAGACCCATGGAACACCATGTAGTTAGGGCATGCATATGAACAGATTCTTATTGCAAAACCTAACACTGAACAATGATTGAAAAAGTATGGTTCATATATATACAAATTGTGCTAACCTGTTTTTTGTAGGGATGACTGTCGACGATGGGTAAATTGTTATAAAATATTTCTACTGTCATGTTTCTTATGAATTTTTTAAAAAGAACCTAGACAAGTAGAAAGATCACATAATAAATGTATGCTAGCTTCACATGTTGACTTAGTGCAGATAATTATGAGTTCGGCCAAAAGTCAATCGCCGGTACAAGATGTGTACTGACCCACATTGTGGGCATCCTTTTCAGCTAGCAATGAGACAGGGAATTTCAAGTGAGACATTAAAGCTCATCCAGCCCAGTAGAGCTTGTTGGTTGCCTCAAAGCATTTTTATTTTCAAGTCAAGTTTACAAGTTCCTTTGAAGGTGTCTTTTCATTTTTGACTATGTAATAAAGGGATATGATATATGGAAATTGTGGCTATTTTGAAAATGAGTTTCAAAGAGAGATATGTAAGCAAAATTATGGCATTTTGAGTCGCAAGCTTTGTACTTTGTAATCCTATCAAGTTACAAATAAAAGAAGCATTTTCTGTTCAAAATCTCTGTGTCCAATATTTGGTTTTCTGCAATGAAATATGTTGCATGTGTGTGTTTGTCTTATCTAGTTGTATTGTGCAGGTACTGGCCTTATGCAAGCGCAACTTAGGCTTGCATGGCATCACGCCTTAGCGAGGACGAACGATCCTGCAGGGATTAAAGCAAGGACAAATAACCCTAGCGGGATCAGGGTACGACAGAGTAGGAGTTCCAAGTAGCAAGAAGGTAGTTTGTGCCGCTTTGCAACTAAGATTGCGAGCAAAAGATTGGTGGAATGCCAAAAAGTCGCACTGTTCACAATTGCTAGGGGTAGAAAGATTTCTTGGACCTCGTTCAAGAAGGCATTTCTAGAGCAATATCTGCCTCCCACCATCCGTCAAAAGATGGAGAACGAATTCATGTCACTAAAACAAGGGAGCATGTACGTGGAAGACTATGAATCTGAATTTGCCAAGTTAGCTACGTTTGCTAGTGTAATGATACCAACTTGTAACACCCAGTTTTTCAAATGAGGGTAATTTTGAACTTTTGTAAAAGTTTATTATTTAATAATAGGATTTATAATTTATGAGAATTTTTAATTAATTTAATACTATTTAAAATTGGTGAATTATAATTTGATGTGTTAGCTAGTGAACTCAAAACTGTTGGGCCTAGAGACTAACCATGACCATGGGGACCTAACCATGTGATTAGAATGACTATTTACAACTTTTTAGGCTAAGGGTATTTTGGTCATTTTGTGACTTTTGAATTATTTAGGATTTTAATTAATTGGTAAATTTTTTATTATTTTAATAATATTTAAATTAATGTATTATGATTTTGGTCATTTTTCATATTTTAATATTTAAGGAAAATTTTATATTTTAATATTATTTTTAATAGATTTGTTTAGTCGGATTTGAGTTTCGTCTCGTTCCGACTTGTACTGTGACCCGGGTAGCTTGAACTCTAGATGGGATCCAATATTAAGTTAAGCATGGCTCACAAGACCCAACATTACGTTAGTTAATTAAACTAATTTTTATCATGTTAGAATGGTTAAGTTAGAGACTCAAAACTAGATCATTTTGACCAAACTTGAACCTAGTCTAGACTTAACCATATGAGACTAGAGAGGGGCAATTAAGACATTTCCCATTATCCCTAAGGGACTCTTTATGGCAGCCACCTTTAGAAGAGAATGATTCATTTCATTCATTATAATCTTGCCTCTTTTATTTTTCTTTTGTTCTTCCCCAATTTTAGAGAGCCTTCCCATTGATTTGATCTCCAAATCAAATCATTCCTTCACCAAACCTTCCCTCAATCATTCCCATTCTCCAAGGGAAGGGTGCTACCAAGGATTGGAAGAGGAGTGCAAGGAGGCGTTTCCACTTTGAGGGATCTTCGTATCGGAGCCGTGTCCTAAAGGATTTTATTGGGATTCCACTCCCAATAGGTAAAACCCATCCTCTAAATCGATTTCCTTTGCATATAAATTAGTTTTGAATCCGTAGGATCCATCCTCATGCATGTGTCCCATTTAGATTCAAATTTGAGGCCATTTGGAGCTCTCTTGAGATTTTAGATATGTGTCTTGTGTCCTACTTGATAGATCCCAAATTAGGACACCCCATGTGTATGTATGTATGATAATAGTTTAAATAGATATTTAAATTCAGTTTATAATGGTTAGAGAGTGGATTGATCTTTGTTATGATGGTTAGAATGAGTTTCAATTGGATACCTATGTTTGTATGCAAGTATCTTGGCCTATATGTGTTCTTTTGTCAAATCCGTCATAATTTTCATCCACGTTTTTATTAACCAAAGCAACTTAGAAATGTCATAACTTTTATCTTAGAACTCCGATTTATCTCACGTTTTTTTTTATAAGAACCGTATCGAAGTTAGCTTTCCAATATATATTTTAATAAGCCCAATTCTTTCTGTAACTTTCTGTAGAATTATTTGAGTATCAGCTATACGAAAGACGAACGTGTTTCGGTATTTTCGCGATTCCGGGAGCTTTCGGACACGAAAATGCGATCTGTTTAAAGTTTCGGAAAGCTAACACAAAGGGATACGACATACTTTAATCCTAGAATTTAGTGAATGTCCAATTGGTACAGTATTGGTTTTAAGTAGAAGAGTGACTATACGATATATGCATTTTGTGTAACCTATGAGCCTATGTAGTATGGATATTAAATGAATATAGAGTATGTAATGCATGATATGTTAGATGAATGAAATGATATATATATGATATATATTCTCTTTACATTAATGTATATATATGGTTGAATGCAAGCATGTAGGAATGCAATTAATATAATGCATATAAGCAATGCATGAATGAAAGAATGATATACAATATATGCATGAAAGTATATAATGAATGCTAGATATGAATGCAAGATATATATGTAATGATAGATATGAATGCATAATGTATAAATATTGTAATGCAATATATAATGATAACATGTATGGCAATGTAGAGTATATGATGCAAGCATGAATGAATGGAAGAAATACATGTATATAGGTAATATAGAATGTAATATATGAATGCAAGCATGCAAGATAATGTATTATATCCATATATGATGTATTCAACTTAAAGATAATGTAATATATGAAAGGAATGAATGATAATATATAACATGATATGTAAGGTAATGCAAGGTATAAAATATATGATGTGTGTATGTTTGTATGTCTCTATGTTAATGTATGAAATGATATGAATATACAATGTATGCATATGTATAAAACATGTAGGTAATGCATAGATGCATGAATGAAATGAATGTTTGCAATATGTTAATATAAATACAAGTATCTAATATGCATGAATGTAAGTATAATATAATACAAGTACACATGTATGTATCATGTAAATATAATATATATGATATGTATGTATGCATGTATACAAGGTAAGTATGTATGTATGTATTTCTATAAACTGAGTTAACCTATAACCTTTTACACACATGCATTCATACACCCTTTGACATCATGTGTCCCATGTCACATACACCTACCTATCACTAAATTTTAGAATATTAACACATATCCTTTCACACACATGCCAAACACACACATACTCACTTACTCTTTTACCTCTCTTTCTCTCTCTACATATATATGTATGTGCCTATATATAGCTTTCCTATATATATCTATGTATATGAATATGTGAATAGTGATGCATATATATATATATATATATATATATATATATTATATATATATGCATATATATATATATATATATATATATATGTGTGGGATGCACATATAGGTAGCCTATATGTTATGAGTGTACTACAATATATTAGATATATATATTGTTATGTGTATATGTGTTTGTGGTTTGGCTTAGGCATGATATAGCCTATAGCCTAGGACTCTTAGCCTATGGTGTGTCTGTTTGCCTAGTGAGAGTTTAGTTAGACTTGTTTAGTCTTGATTAGGCCTAGAATAGACTAGTTAGACTAGTATGGACTTGTTTGGTTTAGGTTTGACCTAGTTGACCTAGTTTGACTAGTCTAGTGACTAGAGTTGACCAAAGGTTGACTTTAGCCTAGATTGACCCTAAACTTCATGTAGATGCATTGTAGCAGTCTATTTCCTTATTTTAGACTTGTTGTGACTTGTACTGTTCTATAGGAGACAGACACCACTCCTCGGACAGTATATTCTCTTCGGACATTCAGGATACTAGGCGAGTACATTCTCTGATCATTTTATATTTTGTTAGAATTATTTTCCTGCTTTAGATTACTTTACTTGATGCTGTCACGTTGGTAACACGGATTAGTACTATATGGATCCATTCTTGAGATGTTATCCCCTCAGGGAGCATCGTATGCTACATGTTCTGTGCGTTTTACTTACATGGTGTATCACTATGCTTCACGATTCTTCGATCACTTGTGACATGTACTCTCATGATCACAGAGTCTTCCCAGAATCACCCATTTATGGGCATTCCCAGAATCACCCATTTATGGGCATTCCCAGAATTATCCATTTATGGGCTATCCATGTATCACCCCTTGCGGGCCTTTGTATGGAATCATAACATAACCTGGTTGGATCCTTGTATATTGATTGGGGGTACGGGGGAGTAGAAGTAGACATGTGAATAATATCCAAGTAGTGTAGTTCCCAGAATCACTCCATAGTATAGTTCCCAGAATCTCCTATGCCATTCACATGTTTATATTATACTCTGACTCACTAGCCACTGTTAGTTTTCTACTTATAGTAGATATTTCTATTACAGTTCTCTCTCTCTGTTTACATACTGTATTTCCTTCAGATCCTGTATCTTACTTTACTGCATGATTATATTTTCTAACCTGCTATGACTTGTTGAGATGTACTGTGCTCGCTCCTGTCCTGACTGGACCTGTTGATAAATTTTACAGATAGCTTGGAGGTTGCCTGCTAGCCTAGAGGAGACACATTAGAGGTTGTTTAGATAGCTATTTCAGTTGTCTGGAGTTGTATTTACTTTATGGATTACTGTATTTGAGCTTTGAGACGTATTTTTGGGTTTGTGTATCTTAGACACTTAGACTTCTATCTGCTGTATCTCTTTTGCATTTCATGTTTTATCTATCTTCTATTATGCTCTACCTTAGATGTGATTGAGTTTACATTCTGCTATGTCACCCCCATTCGGGGAGTATAAACTGCTTAGCCTTATATTGTTAAATACATGAGACCTAGGACAACGTTCTACCGCCGACACTGCGGCGTAGGCTGGACGTACCCACGTCTCGTGCCCTAACTCTAGGGTGCGGGTCGTGACACAACTGAAAAGGCTCGCATGAATTGGTTAATATCCAAGAGAATGTTCTGAACCGGGAGTGTGATTCATATACCAAGGCCTTCGAGGCGAAGGTCCAGATGGAGCAGTTTAGCCTGAGCAGGGCATCTACGAAAGTTCAGACCGGTTGCAATCAGCCTGCAAAAAGATACCACGATGGAGAGAAAAAGACCGAGAGAGGAAACAAGACAGACAATGAACAGGAACGCAGAACAAAGTGTACCTCCTGCGGTCGTCGGGGGCACACCAAGGAAGTTTGTCATTTTGCCAACAAAATATGCTTTGGATCTGGTAGTCAAGACCATATCATCAAGAACTGCCCGAAATGAAGGAATAATGCTGAGGAGCATGGGCCATTGAGGGTCCCACCGCCAATTAGAGACAACCCGCACAATCAACAGCTGCAGAATGCTCATATTTTAATCTGTCTACCTTACTTGATCAAGATCAGGATCGTGTTGGAGGTGAGCTTATTCTTTAAGTTTTGAGGTCAAATTTTTTTAGTGGATTATTATGTAGTGTCCCGTTCCTCGCGGTCCACTATATAATACCTACAGCTTGCTGACTCAATATTGAACTGCGTATTTAGGGAAACCTTTGTCGGTATCGATTGATCATGGATGAAATACAATGAACCTTTCTAACTAATGGATCAACTTCTATTGAAATGAATCCAAGAGCTTTTGTTGGATGTTTTCTTTTGCTGCTTGGTTTTTGATGAATGCGTTTTCGTATTGGTTTTCAATGATTGGTTTTCATTGTTCGCTTTTATCGCATTTCGCATTCATTCCGAATCTTGGGAGAAAGAGACCGAAGTATGCTAATCGAATGTTGGTGCCAATGCAGGAGGACGCATAGGCGGCGCGTGATCGTTGCGTAAAGTCCCTCCTTCTTTCGAACAAGATTCTTTTGGTGAGTTGCTTTAATCGGGCAAGCATTTATCTCCATACCCTAATAAAAATGATCTCTAGTCCACTCTTTTGTTGTGTCCCTCTGATCACCGATACCGAAAACAACAAAAGATAAGAATAAGAAATAAAATGCATGCTCACTCTTATGACACTACTTCATCTGTTTCAAGTGAATGCTTAAGAATGACCGAAAGAGAATTGAATGATAATGAATGACCGAATGAATAAGGCAAAAATGAACATGTCGCAACCTGTTGCACTGCTAAGTTTTATCTGATAGAAAGAACAAGTCATGCATTGGTCTCGGACAACTTATGCACAAGGTAATAGTCTTTCGACGGTACTGGGGGCACCTAGAATCGATCGGCCTAGGAGTGATTGTAATAGCACCCGGAGGTAAATGCTACACCTCGCGGACAAGGGGTGTTGTGTCTATTAGCGACGAGCTGAACCATGAGTCTCAGCAGTTAATCATGAGAACGGACCCAGGGACCACCATGTAGTTAGGGCATGCATATGAACAGATTCTTATTGCAAAATCTAATACTGATCACAATGATGGAAAAAGTATGGTTTATATATATGCAAATTGTGCTAATCTATTTTGTGCAAAGATGACTGTCGACGATGGGTAAGATTGTTATAAAATACTTCTACTATCATGTTTCTTATAAATTGTTAAAAAAGAACCTAGACAAGTAGAAAGATCACATAATAAATGTATGCTAGCTTCACATGTTGACTTAGTGTAGATATTTGTGAGTTCGGCCAAAAGCCGCTCGCCAGTACAAGATGTGTACTGACCCACGTTATGGGCATCCTTTTCAGCTAGCAATGAGACATGGGATTTCAAGTGAGGCGTTAAATCTCATCTAACCCAGTAGAACTTGTTGGTTGCCTCGAAGCATTTTATTTTCAAGTCAAGTTTGCAAGTTCCTTTGAAGGGGTCTTTTCATTTTTGACTATGTAATAAAGGGATATGATGTATGGGCATTGTGGCTATTTTGAAAAAGAGTTTCAAAGAGAGATATATAAGCAAAATTATGGCATTTTTAGTCGTAAGCTTTGTACTTTATAATCCTATCCAGTTATGAATAAAAGAAGCATTTTCTGTTCAAAATCTCTGTGTCCAATATTTGGTTTTCTGCAATAAAATATGTTGCATGTGTGTGTTTGTCTTGTCTAGTTGTATTGTGCAGGTACTGGCCTTATGCAAGCGCAACTTAGACTTGCACGGCATCACGCCTTAGCGAGGGCGAACGATCCCGCAGGGATCAAAGCGAGGACGAACGATCCCGCACGTGCTCATTATGTTATTCTCTATCCATCGCCTTTGTGGTCTCTATCACCAGAATTTTCGTGCCAACTCCTGCTAGGTCCCTATGTTCATGAACCGAGCGTGCCCCGATATCCCCCTCTACTTCCATTCCCTCTGATGCGCCCATACTTGAGCCAACAGCATGACCCTCTATTTGGCCTAATCCAGATATCACCATCGTTACATTATCAGTCCCAGCTGTTGATCTCTCCTTCGGGTATGCATCCCTACTTGCCAGCCCCATCGCCTTGCACTCTTTTACTGGATGACCAAAGCATTTGCATTTGGAACAAATAGTAGGTAACAAATAGGAGGTATCCATTCATACTCAATACGTTGTGTATACACCTTTCCGGATGACAGCTCATATTCCAGCATTTGCGGTAGTTTCTTATTGGATGCAATCTCCACAAAGATATGAATGTATCCCACCCGCGCTCTATTGGTCGTCGCATCATCTGCCTTAATCGGGTTTCCAACCGTACTCGCCATCTTCATCATCATATCTATGCTCCAATAGTTAATCGGCCACTCCGGGAGACGAATCCAGATCAGTACCGATTGCAGGACTTCTCTCTCATAGCGTGATTCCTGATACCAAACTTTTATTATGATAACCTTCCATCGAAGGTACATGGACCACTTTTTAGACCAAACTTGACAAAGTAGAACCTATTTTTCCACAAAAAGAACTCCAGGGAACCATTTGGATGCCAAACTCGATGAGCGTATGCACGAATTTGGCCAAAGAACGGCATGTTTCCCAGCACATATAGGATGACCGTGTGCCGCCAATATTTTGTTGTTTCCTTGAGGTCGTCGTCCATTTGTCCATAAAAGCTACTCTAACCCCATTGCCTACCTTCTATGGTTCAACATGCCTCATTTGTCCAATGCCTTTTGTCGAATCCCCGTGTAGCCGATCCGCCCATGAAGTGGGTCAACCCTCCTTCTGTGCTGGTTGTCTGTCAATCTGCGTGACCGAAAACCGTCATGATGTACTCATAGGAGTGGCAGGCTTTGCCGGCTATACCTCATAGCTTTCTAGCTGACTCCTTATTACAAAAGCTCCTCCAACCTTCTAATGAGATCCCCCGGACAAGGGCTGCCATTGGACGCTCAGCCGATCCCCCGCTCGGAGCCTCCTCTCCCTGCCATCTCGTTGCCTCTCTCTCTGCTCCCTCGCCAGACTTCATCCTCCAAAGCGATCGACTCTGTCACCATTAGACCGCCTCCGTCTTTGCACAGTGGTCCAACCACCGCTTGCACCCGTTCCCCACCCATCAGCAGCCAATCCCTTCCACCTTCCTCCCCTTCCGATCGGCCAGGATCCCACGTGACCTTCTCCAGCCCTAACTCGCCGCTGCATTGCTATATATATATTAATATATATATATATATATATATATATATATATATATATATATATATATATATATATATATATATATATATATATATATATATTTTTTATATATATATATCTTTATATATATATATATATATATATATATATATATATATATATATATTTATATATATATATAAAAAATATATATATATATATATATATATATATATATATATATATATATATATATTATTTTTTTATTTTGAGAAAGCCGGACTTTTATTGAGAAATAGGTGCAAAATGCCGAAGCCTATACAAGTAAGCGCGCTAACGCGACCAAAAGACAGAGAAAACGAAAGGTGCGATACGCGCACGCAAAAGGGAGGGAAGAAGCGGCCTAGGCCAGGGCTTCCCAGACGAGTTAGAGACGTGAGAGCAACGCCTCTTCACTTTAAAGCATTGTCTGATGACCTCTCTGTACAGCTGAGGAGGGGATAGTTGGCGCCCTTCATATCGGAATTTGTTCCTATTTTTTCAAAGAATCCAAATGCCAGCGGCTGCTATGATCTGATGCCCGTGGGAACGGGTCCAGGAGTCCAAGAGATCGTAGAAGCCCCCGGTCGGTTGACCTATACTAAGACTATAGTAAAGCTTAGACCAAGTACCTGTAGCCAGATCCCTCGAAAGAAGGACGTGCTTAACTGATTCCAACTTGTGCTCCTCGCAGTAGTGGCATCTGGAAGCGAGGTTGACTCCCAATGATCCGATGATGTTGTCCGTTGGTATCTTACGGCGAAGTGCACGCCAGATGAGGATAGACCATTTGATGGGGATGCAAGCCTGCCAAAATTTGGCGTAGACCATATTCGGCACCCCGCTGCCTCTGGCTACATGTCTGGCGGAAGCTAAACTGAATGTCCCACTCGGGTTAGGGGACCATCTCCGAGTGTCGGGCGTGTCGGTAATCCGCAGATTCGCAGCGAGAAGACTGATGGCCGCCGGATGGCCAAGACAATCTCTGACCTTCCTCCAATTTTATTCGGAACTGCCCTCCCATAGGTCTCTAATGGTGCACCCCTAAGGAGTAGGAACGTTGGGCTGAATGATCTCTTCGCCTAACCAACGCTCCAGACAGGCCTTGGAGGCGAATAAGAGGTTCAGCGGTGATGCGGCCCCGAGTAATACGGCACCACGATGACAAGGATCTGTTGTTAGTGTTAGCCTCCGACAGATGGGAGAATCTAAAGTACCTAGCTCTCATAAACTTCGTCCATAAGAAGGTCTCGGTGCGTAACTTCCACCAAAGCTTAAAGGAGCATGCGTCCATGATGTGGGCAAGTCTGCAGAAGCCCAGACCACCTTTTCTAGTGGGTTTGGCCATCGTCTCCCAGCCGGCCCAGTGATGTTTGTCTTTGCCGTCGTAATGTCCCCAGAAGAACTTGGCGAAGAGAGATTCAAGAGAGTGGAGGACCTTTATGGGGGGAACAGACGGCCAGAATGTACATCAGGATGGACGATAAAACGTGTTTGATGAGGATCATTTTGCCTCCTGGGGATAAGGTTTGCGTTGTGCCATCCTGTGATGAGTTTACGGATCTTGTCTGCTAGGTGGTCGTATATGCCGAAGTTGGCCTTACCGTACACCAGCGGGCACCCAAGGTAAAGGAAGGAGATAGGCCGTACTGAAGGAGGTCATATTGGCGAGCAGGATAGAGCGGGTTCTGTCAGCTTTGTGATGAGTGTAGATGACGCTCTTGTTGTTGTTGACATGCTGACCAGAGCGGTTGGTGTATCTGGCGATCGTGCTCAAGACGACCTTGATCGATCCGCTGTCTCCAGCGGAGAAGATGAGGATATCGTCGGTGTAGGCCGGATGAGTGATAAGAGGGCATCCGGTGGTGGTGTGGAAGTGGTTGAAATAGGCCATACTGGGCATACTGTTGAGGCTTCTGCTGAGGGCTTCGACTGCGATAATGAAAATTGTGGAAGAGAGCGGGTCCCCCTGTCTAACCCTGCGAGTAGAATGAAAGAAACCCGCCGCCTAGCCGTTGATGACGGTGGAGAACCACGTATTGTTGATTGATCTGAAGACGATGTCGATCCATGTTTCGGAGAAGCCAAAGGCCCTGAATACCCATATCATGAATTGCCAGTCTAGGCAGTCGTATGCTTTTTCCATGTCAAGTTTGATGGCCACGTTCCCCCCCCCCTCGACGAGAATTTCATACACGTGATCATCTCTTGCGCAAGAAGGATGTTGTTAGTGATATTGCGGCCTTTAACGAACCCGTTTTGCTCTTCAGAAATGATCTTGGAGAGAAGATCGGACATCCGATTGGCGATAATCTTGGATATGATCTTGTTGGTGAAGGTGCAGAGGCTGATTGGGCGGAAGTCTTTAAAGGTTTTTGGATTGTCTTTCTTGGGGATAAGGATGATGTTGGCGCATGAAATTGAATTAGGGTATCTGGCCCCTTGGAGAAAGGCAAAAGTGGCTTCGACTACGTCATTTTTAATGATATCCCAGCAAGCTCGAAAGAAGATACCGTTGAACCCGTCCGACCGGGGGCACTGTGCTCGTTGATGGACTAGACCGCAGCTTTGACCTCCTCCTCAGAAATGGTGGCCAGCAAGGTCTCGTTGTCATAATCGCTAATGAGGGAGGGGATGACCGATAATAGTGTCTCGTCTCTAGCGACCCGTTCCTTGGTGAATAGGCTGGAGTAGAAGTTCACGGCAGCGGCCTGAATACCAGCCTGGTCATCGACCAGGGTGTCATTGTCGTCAAGAATCCGGTATAATTTTAATTTGTTCCTGCGTCCTTTTACGCACGCATGAAAGAACTTGGAATTATGGTCACCGACGGTTGTCCCAGGTTAATTTGGCTTTTTGCTTCCAAAATTCGTTCTCCACTCTCAGCCTAGATTTAAGAAGAGCTCTGGCGAGGTTAAGGGATGTGCGGGTCTCCGGGGAGTTATAAATGGTAAATGTGGACTCCGTGCGGGTGACGTCGTCCTCCGCCTCTCGTATGGCCTGGAAGATGTCGTCGTATGCCCCTTTGCTCCATGATGATAGGGCCTTACGAGTGGCTTTGAGCTTAGACGCCATCCGGGTCATGGGGTCAATGACCGAGACAGAATTCCATGCCGAAGCAACAGTGTTCTGAAATTGTGGGTGATGACGCCAAAAGTTGAGGAAGCAGAAAGCTTTCTTATTGCCGGTGTGGTTGTTGCTGATTTGGACAAGAAGAGGAGAATGATCCAATTCGGTGGAGTTGAGATGGGAGAGACTAGTGATCAGGCCCATGTCGTACCAGCCGTTGTTGATCATCGCCCGATTTAATCGGGAGTACTATCGCCGGTGGCCTTCTTGCATGTTGTACCAGGTGAATGAACTGCCGAGGAAGGGGATAAGGGTGAGGTTCCCGTGAAAGGTAAAGTTGTTGAAATCATCCATAGCTGGCTTGGGTGGAGGACAGCCACCGGACTTCTCCTCAATACAAGAAACCGTGCTGAAGTCGTCGATGCAAAGCCACGGCAACCCCTGCGGATGAATCCTCAAAAGGTCTGCCCAGAGCAATCTGCGCTCAGGGATGTCGCAACTGCCATGAACAGTGGAGATGACGGAACGGGACTTGAGAGCCGGGTGTTCGACCCAACAAGTAAGAGCCTGGGGAGAGTCATGGATGGTGCCAAATTGGAAGTCTTGAGCAAGAAAAAGCCAGATGTCGTTGCCGCCTGCGATGGCATATGGGAAGCCTAACTTGAGTTGTGTGGCTTTAAGTCTTTTTTGAGGGATTTTGGGTTCGATAATGATTAAGAGGTCTATGCGGTGAGTCTTCTTGAGGCTGAAAATTCTGTTCATCGTCGATTTGTTGCCGAGCCCCCTAACATTCCAGGAGATGATGTTAAGCATCGGAAGGAGAAATGGGATGGGGTTGGTTGTGCTTCGTGGCGGACCTGGTAGTCCTTGCCGTCATCAGCTTTTGGTTGTTTTTGTTCTTCTCGGATGTAGTTTTTTTATTAGGGCGCTAATAGGTCCGTTGCTTCCTGACTCATGATTGGCCGGCTTTGATCGCTGCTTCCATCAACGACAGCGTTGGTGAAAGATGAGTCGTTGTCCTGATCTTTCAGGGCACATAAGGGGTTGCCACGGTCCAGAAACCCTGCTTCCTTGGCTTGCCAAAATCTGCCGGTTAAGATGTGGCTGAGAGTGGTTTGAGCGTCCTTTGTTGGAGTAGGAGGTTCAGGGTCTGCCCGAAATGCTACGGACTGCTCTGAGCAGCTCACCGACGAGACCATTCCCGGTTGTTGAGATCGGTTATTGGATGATTGGATGGAGAGGGGGGCCTCGTGGGAGGGAGGTGTGGTGATCTCAGGATGGTTGGGGGGTTGGGTGATGAGGGTGTTATCAGCGTTTGGGTGATGTGAGGGTCCGCTGATCTTGGGGGAATCTTGTTGGCCGGTGGTGGTGGGGGGGCACACAAGAGTCATTGTGTGCTTCATCGGAAGGGGTGCCTGTTTGCCATTAAAATTGTTTTGATTGAAATCTTAATACAAACAGAACAGTGATACAATATAGGACTTAGATGTAGTCCTAGGAGTACACTTTTGTTTAAGCTGGGTCCTTAGTGCCAATGGAGCGAGTGGTAATGCGTTGACTCCGTTGACCGGCTGACGGCGGTTATCGGTTCTCTGAAGGTGTTGATTGCTCTGGGTGCTGGAGCTTGCTGAGAGGAGGAAGACGTTGAGTGTCTAGGACTGCCTCTCTGGTGATTCTCTGTTGTGGATTCTTTTTGAGTCTTGTGTGTTCTGAGTCTCTGTCTGTGTGTGAAGGAGATGACCCTTCTATTTATAGTTTTGCAGGCTGGCTGCTCATGCGCGCATGCAGGATGCGCCGGTGTGGGGATGCCACGTGGAGGTTGCTGATGGAGGCGCACGGATGCTGCGCCCTGATCGAGGGGAAGAACTCTTCATACTGCTGTTGTGAGCCAGCACGTAGCAGAGAGAAGATCTTTCTGTTGCTGAAATCTTGGACGAGTTGAGTCAAAGGACACGTGTCATCGACTCATGGTTCGAAGATCTCGGATTTGGTGGAGAGGAGTGATCTGGTGGGCTGCGCCTTAGATTGGGCGCAGGAGGAGGCTGCGGCTCATAACCTTTAGGAGTTACAAACCATTTGGGGCGCATGGCTTTTGAGGCGCATACAGGCGACTTTCCTTCTGTCTTTCGAGATCAGAGAACAGTCTGAGGCGCATGGCTTTTGAGGCACATGCTGATTTGGACGCATGGCCGTAGAGGCGCATGCTGATTTGGACGCATGGCCGTAGAGGCGCATGTTGATGGTGGAGTGGCCACGTGGCAGTAGCCGTCGAAACAAAGTCATGATGATGCTGACGTTGCCGACGCTTCGTTTTCTGAATAAAGCTGTCAACTGTTCAGACTTTGGGAGGCGTGCTGCCAACTCTGTCAGTTCAGCATTTAATGTTGGTGACGTTCGATGGACAGCTGAGTGGGCGCGTCGGTTGGCGTTCCACTCGGTATGGAGATGTGTGGGGGCGCACCTTCTGTAATGCGCCGAGTATTGTAAGGCGCGTCTGTGTGATGCGCCTGATGCCGAAGGGCGCGTCCGTGTGATGCGCTGTCTGGCTGGCGCATCGGACATGTCTTTTAATGATGCGGCTGTCTCGCTCTTCGAGTGCCATAAATAGCCGTTTGGCTGAATTCAAGGCGTCCGGTTCATCCATTTAATGTAAATTCATTGCACGGAATTCGGAGGGCCATCCACTTGGCGCGTGGGTTTGATTTGCCCGGCCTATAAATAGTGGCATGGAGAGAAGATTTGCTTCTCATTCCCTCACGTACTTCCAACATTAACTTGAACATGCGGGTGCATTCTGTTGACGAAGTGCTCCCGAGGGTGAAGATGAGACGCTGTGTTGTCTTCGATGCACTTGAAGGTGACTGTTACATCCAAAAGACGGAGTTGAGGGCTTCCGAGGCAGGCGGAAGGTGCCTGTTGCATCCAAAGATAGGGATGCTCGGGCCTTGTCCCCGTTATTCCGGAAGAGCCGTAGATCGGAATGGCGGTGCTAGGCTTTAGCCGCGGTTTTGATCACGGTCTTCCTTCGGCTTTGGAGGCTCTTTCGAAGCCTCCCCTGGCCACAGCATTTGCGGTGCTCTTCTCTTCCTTGGTTCCAGCCAGAGGGTTAAATGCTTTGTGTATCGAAGCATTTATCGGGCGAGCCTGGTTGGAAGAGCGGCACATAACTGGGCTCTGCTCGGCCAGGTGAGCCTGGCTGGAAGAATTTGGCTGAAGGGATGCACATAACTGAGCTGGATGCACATGACTGAGCTGCTGAAGATATGGTGGGATGCGCCTGGTTGGAGGCGCATGATGTCTGCTGCGCCTGATGACAGCGCATGGTGACTGGCAGCGCATGATGACTGCTGCGCCTAACTGGAGGCGCATGGTGGCCGTTGGCTGTAGACTTAGGATCTTTCCTTTGTAGAAATTCTCCTTTGTACAACCTTTTCTAGACATGTAATAGACTTTTATATATAAATAAAAAGTCCTTCTTCAAATGTCTATACTTATTGACTTTGCTGTGAAGTTCTTCGTCTGAGTTCTGGCGCATGTAGTGTCTGGCGCATGGGCTTTCTGTTTGTGAAATTTCATGCTTCTACAAGACCCCCTTCAAAGTTTTCAAAACTTTTGAATAAGTTTTGGAATACTTTGAATAAGAAGCATGGAGGTCAGGGCGCATGATTTCTGGGCGCATGCCTGTTCGGGCGCATGCTCTTCTCAGTTAATGATGATGGTGCCTCGGTAACCGAAAAGATTAATGATGATCTTTTAGTTTTATTTGCTGCTATCCTTGCACAGAACCCGAGGCGACGGCTGAGATCATACGTCATCTGTTCACGCGTGCGACCAAGCCCTATAAATAGGTAAGAGTTGGAGAGAGAAAGGGTTCTTCTTCTCTGTGCCTCTGCTTCTTTAGAGTTTCTTCTTCAAAAAACCCTAACTTCTCCTTCCTCGAGAGAATGGCTCCCAAGACTCCTCGCGGTGCTGCCGGCAAGGGAAAGGGGAAAGCGAAGGAGTCCGCGGAAGTTGCGGCGGCTGTCGTTCCTCGTCGGCCAGTCGAAGTTCGGCCGGAGGTGGTTGGTAAGTCTCATTGTCCGTACGCCAACGCACATAGGCCTTGAGTCTTTAATGATGTGCCGCGGTCTTTGCCCGCCGACGCGCATGGGTTTAAACCCTGGTGATGCGCCGAGGCTATACTGCTGACGCGCATGGGTTCAAACCCTGAAGATGCGCCGAGGCTATACTGCTGACGCGCATGGGTTCAAACCCTGAAGATGCGCCAAGGCTATACTGCTGACGTGCATGGGTTCAAACCCTGATGATGCGTCGCAGTTTTCTCCTTTAGACACATTTGTGTGTTCTCTTCTGACTTTTTCTGATCTTTTATTAGTGTCGATGGCAATCCCGCTTTTGAGTGAAGTTTTCTTGGAGGCTGCCTTCAACCAAATGGGAGTAGAGCATAACGAGGAAGTGATAAACCCTGCTCAAGATGCTCTTATGCTGGATCAGCCTCCTAGAGAATGATCCTAATCCGTGAACAGCAGTATTGGTTCCTCAAACGGATGATGGAGCGTGGAGTTATTAAACCCTCCACATCTGATAAAGTGACCTTCCTGAAGCCTGAGTTCCTGTTTGGAGACCGTCTCACTTCTACTGACTCGTCAGTACTGAAGGTCAAGGAGGACTGGTTCTTTACTGCGAATGGAGTGCATATGACTGTTAAGCAACTTGAACGTCAGTGGCCTTTGACGTCCTTCTGTCGCCTTGTTTCCTAGAGGAGAATGTCTTGGGAGCTTACCCCTTCTCAGGGGGGAGCGGTGACTGGTGTCATCCAAATTGATTCTACTTCCGACCAAAGGGATGTTTTGACCGTTGTACGGTCTGGGTCTTCTTACACTTGGCGGACTTTACGTCCTGGGAGCCTCTATAGTGATGTACCCATTGATACGTTTGCTTATAGTGCTTCGACTTTTACACATCGTATGTTTTTGATGGAACGTTCCTACCCGACAAGAGAGTTTCGGGTGGAGGGTTGGTGCCATTACGTCTCCAAATGGGATAAACTGACGCTCTGGATCTTGTCGCGGTTTCGGACTGAGCTCCGAGAGATCGGGTTGACTGCCGCGATCCGTGCTACCCAGGCGGGTGTTGACCTTAATAGGCACATGTTCCTCGCACTCCTGGAGATGTTTGATATCCATACCGGGACCTTCTTTACTCCGGTAGGAGAATTAGGGCTCGCACTTCATGAGATGTATGAGGTGTCTAAACTCCCTTGGGGGTCGGAACCCTATGAAGAGTACTTTCCAACCAATGAGGAATTTCAAGTCCTGGGGGACAGGGCTGAGGAGATGACGGCCGTCTTCAAGGAAGTGGCGAGTCATCATTACTATATACAGAGGCGGGATAGGAACGGGACGCAGCCTCATGTGACCGCTTGGAGAGATTATGTCTTTAAACAAGACAAGAAGGATCCCTCACAATTTTCCACTCCACCGGCGCTCTCTCGTAGCGAAGTGGTGTCCGAAATGAGCAGGTTAGGGGAGAAAAATCCCCGAGAAAATGAGGACCAGCAGTCAGATGCACGCTCCTACAGCTGCTTCTGGCATCTTGCTTATCGGATGTCACCCAAGGCGGTGTTGGCATCCTACCTGATGATATGGCTCCGGGATTGCGTGTTCGCGGGCGATCCGGTGCCGTAGAGAGGATGACCCGAAACTTAATCCTGCCAGCCGTGAAGCTGATTTTCGGCCGGCGTTTGGCTCTTCTCCCCGCAATGGTATGTAACCTACAGCGAGGTTTGAGAGAGTTTGCTGGAAATGTGATTCATGACAGAGGCCGAAACAATAACTTCCCGTGCGCTGAACAGCCGTTTCACTATTTGATGGGATGGCTGATTTTGCATCATCCCAGTGTGATGAGCCCAGGCTCGAAATGAGATTATATGGCTGGAGATGCATTCCTTCGTCGTTTCCATCGGAGGAGCTGGTCGCATACTGGTGTCCCGGTTTGTAGAAAGGTTTTATCCCGTCTTCAGGGTTGGAAGATCACCAAAGTTGGTCCCATCTATTTGGGTTTTGAGGCCAACGAGGATTTAAGAGACCTGGGCGAAGGTACCACCACTCTGCCTCAATGGGGATTCCGCTGGTTGCAAAGTATCCGGCCGTCCCATCTGGTGTACCGGAACAGGAATCAGTGCTACCTGGAACCATACTTGCCGAGCCGCTTTACGCGGCAATTTGGTTATGCTCAGATGATGTTGGATAACCCCAGTAATACCCTGGGGTATGTTGGAAGTTTGTTGGATGGTGCACGAGCTTGGCATTACTATAATGCCGGATGTACCGGAGCTCGTTTTACGTTGCCCGTCTCCGATCTGCGACCGTCCATTCTTTACTCGGCCGCCAAATTTTACTGTGTTATGGCTGCCCCGCCCTCCGGATATGACAGGGAGACCAGCCTTATCGCAGGCACCCAGTTAGCAGCGACTGGGGATACGCCAGTGAAGGCCCGGCCGCATCGTCCGTCAGGGGTGGGTCAACGGAGTGCCCCCTCCGTATCACAAGCAGAACCTTCTGGCGATCGATCGAAACGATGTGCAGATACAGGGGCTGAATCTCTTGTGTCGAAGAAGCAGAAGAAGGCATCGTTACCGACGGTGTCATCGGATTCGGCGTCCGAAGAGGTAAGGACATCCTACTAAATCTGATTTTGGTTCCGCCACTGACGAGGCCCTGATCTTCTTTTGTAGGAGCCGCTAAAAAGAAAACCTCGTACCCCAAAGTCGGGTGGGAGTAGGCGAGAAGAGATGGCGAGCTCGCCTGGAGTGCGTATCCCGCCGACAATGATGTCTCTCATGGAGGAAGATCCGGAGGATACTGTCATCGTGGAGGTTCCAGTATCCCCGGGTTATGTCAGGAGGGACCCTGAGGGTGCAGCAGCTTCCGAGGTGACAAAGGCCACAGCGGAGGCTTCACATATCGAAGGTTTAGCAAGTGCGCAGCTTCCTGGTGATGAAGAGGAATGGAGTTCATTATCTTCCGATGACATCGCTCCGGAGCTGCAGGAGTCTGTTGCGGGGGCAGCAGAAGCAGTGAGGATAGAGGAGAGGGTTGATTCCCCTCCTTGTCATGATGAGGGGATGTCGGCTGAATCATTGCCAAATCCTTCCTTGGCTTCAACCATGGACATAGAGATGGCTACCGATCAGGCGGTAGCGACAGATTCTGTCCCTGTCAGAGGGACTTGAGAAGAATGAGACCCTTCTGCCGGTCTTGTCTCCTGGGGCTGGCCAGGAGATAAATGTTGATCTCTCCCGTTTTGCCGGGGGAGGTAGCTGATGCTGATAGAACGTCGGGGGTAGAAGAGGTGGCCGTTGACGTCGGTGATGTCTCCGGGCTTGAGAAGGATAAGGGTGTGGAACCCTCTGTTGCTCCTTCCACTTTGGGGTACTATCACGACGCATGTGCCGGCTCCTTCTGTTCCTTCGGCTCCTCGGGCTAGCAGTCTGGCCCCTGTTGATGAAGAGCCTATTGCTGCCGAGGTTCAAACCTCTCAGATCGAGGTTGGCGGATCTTCCTCCGGTCCGCAAACTGTAGTAGCTCCCCCAACTCCTGCTATGACGCCGCAGGTGCTGGCGGATGCCGACGAGTATGTGAAGTTCCTCGTCGAGGGAGTGTACAAAATGCTGGAGAAAGGAGTATCTGCAGGTGATGGATGGCAAGGGGAGCTTTGCGACAGCAAAAGCTTTGGCAATGCCTTGTATCGAGCTGATCCGCATTCACCAAGGCCATGACCATATGGCCGAAATTCTGGAGGTTTCGGTGATTAGAGCTGGACGAGCGGCTCGCGGAACTGCAGCACATCCAACGAAATGACCTCTCTGTCTTGATAGATGCAGAGATAGGGAAGTTGATTGCTGAAATCGAGGCTTCCCATCGGGCCGATGTGAGCAGTTGGGAGCGTGAAGTGGCTTGGGACTGAGGCTGCGGCAGAGCAGTTGTCTCAATCTATGGAGAAGACGACGGAGAAGCGGGCTGCGGTGGACGCTAACATCGCAGAGGTTGATGCTCAGATGCGCCGTCTTGAAGACCAGCGGGCCCAACTTCAACTAGAAGCTGATCGTGTCCTGGCTGAACACGTGGCATTCAAGCAGGAGGAAGCGACTCTTACTCAGCGGACCCTTGCTTTGGCTCAGCAGCGACGACAGCTTGATGAGAAGTATGAGAGTAAAACTTCTGCTGAGGCTGTCGGATTAATGCGTCAAGAAGCCGAGCTTGCGAGTCCAGGCGACTGTGGAAACTCGCACTGCCGACCTGAGACGTCGAGTCAGAGAGCTTTCATCCCACCCTGGAGAGGATCGGGGACTGTAGCTTCTCTTCTTTTATGTGTTTTTGCAACTCTTGCTGGGGAAATAGCGTATTTCTGTACTTCCTTCTTTGAAAAATAAAGAAATACACTATCTCTTTTTTTTGTGATGTGTTCATTTTTGATCTCATGAACTTGATGATTTATGTGGACCTATTATCTTTTGCTGCACCTTAGTTTTTTAGGTACAGATAATAAGTTTGAAGGAACCAACATGTTTGCTCAGAGGTAATGTGGACATGGCAATCATTAGGTTCAAATGATAGAATCTTCCTACTCAGAGGTATTTATGGACATGGTAGGAATGATCCTGGGGGATACGCTGAACAACTCAGAGGTAATGTGGACATGGAAGTTCTGCGATCAATGTACGACAACACAGGAGTTGTTTGTACGGGATGTTTACTCAGAGGTAATGTGGACGTGGTAAACATGAAGGATAGCGTAAGCTCACGAAATGTAAGGTTCCGCTTTGTAGGATGTAGAGAGACAACTCAGAGGTAATGTGGACGTGGTTATCTTTCTACGGAAGGATGCCACGGAACAGCTGGGTTCCGGAAGCGTTTGATTTTTGTGAAAAGAGGTTGTTTGGGGAAATACATGTCTTGGAGGATGTCAAGAATAGTACTTCTTTAGGAACTTGCCGTTGATGGGCATCATGAACAAGTCCCCATTGGGTTTGGCGAGACGGTAAGCACCGTTTGAGTATATCGTCTCAATGATGAAGGGTCCTTCCCATTTGGGCTCGAACTTCCCTGGTGTCTTGTGAGTTAACACCATTGGCCTTCTGACTGCTAAAACCAGGTCGCCAACTTGGAAAGTTCTTTGCTTGACCTTCTTGTTGAAAGCCTGTGATATACGGGCTTGGTAAAGTTTGATACGTTGTTGAGCTAGGAGACGCTTTTCGTCAAGTACCTCCAGTTCCCGCAGACGACGACGTTGATTGTCTTCTTCTGTAAGATCGTTTGTGATTGCCACGCGGAGCGAAGGTATCTGTATCTCGAGAGGCAGTACTGCTTCGCTCCCGTAGACCAGGGAAATGAGTGTTGCCTGTTGGAGTCCGTACCGTTGTGCGGTAGGCCCAAAGGCATTCGCCAAGCTTTTTGTCCCAGTCGTGTTTGTTGGATGACACGACCTTTTTGAGTAGCCTGACGATAGTTTTGTTGAACGCCTCGGCCAATCCGTTTGCTGCCGGATTGTAGGCGGTTGAGGCCACGTTCTGAATGCGATTCTTGTCACAGAACCTGCTGAAAATGTGGCTGATAAACTGAGGACCATTGTCATGAATGATTCGCCTGGGTATTCCGAAACGGTAAATGACATGGTGTTTGATAAAGCTGACCACCCTGGAGCTTTTTACTTCCGCTAGTGGGACTGCTTCCGCCCATTTGGAGAAGTAATCGGTGATGGCCAGGATGAAACGATGTCCTCTTGATGAAGGAGGGGTGATTGGTCCTACAATGTCCATGCCCCAGGCTTCGAATGGCCAGGAGGCGACTGTAGGATGTAGAGGTTCAGACGGTGTATGTATGAAGTCTGCATGAAGTTGGCATGCATGGCACTTCTTAGCATATTCCACTGCGTCGGCGGCCATGGTTGGCCAGTAGTAGCCCATACGTCGCAGTCGATCTTGCAACTTAGGACCGGGTTGATGAGCTCCACAAGTTCCGTCGTGAGCTTCTTGAAGAGCCTCGGTTGCTTCTTCGTTAGACAGGCATCGAAGGAGGAGCCCATCGAAGGAGCGTCGGTACAGCATTTTAGTGGCTGTATCGTAGTAGAATCGAAGAGAGCGTCTCCTGACTGAGACGGCTTCCTTCGGATCTTTCGGAAGGATTCCGTAGACGGCGAAGTCGATGAACGGGAATCTCCAGTCTCGGACATTAACATCGGTGTTTGTCGGCACGGCGTGAGCCATTTGCAAACATAGGTTGTTTTTGAGACAAATCAAGTCTCGGCCAGTTACCGTGACATAGTGTTGAGTCCCAAGGGGCGCGGCCAATGAGGCTGCGAGGCCAGCCAGAGCGTCAGCCTCCAAGTTTTGTAGACGGGGTACATGTTCGATGAAGAACCCAGTGAAGGTTGAAATGATGTCAATGCAACTTCATGGTAAGGGATCAATCTTCATGGCGAACTCGTATTGCCCCCGAATCTGGTTTACGACGAGTTTCGAGTCGCCGTAGGCTTCCAGATGATCCACCCCAGCTGTTGTGCTAGCTGGAGTCCCATGACGAGTGCGTTGTATCAGCAACATTGTTGGAGCACGGCTTCGAAAGAGAGTATGCGTGCTGGATGACCAGCTGATCGGGGGAGACCAAGATACCCCCACTGCCGATAATTTGGCCGTTGGGGCCCGTTCTTGAAGCGCCATCGAAGAACATCCGCCAAACGGGGCTTCCTTCAGTGACG
>JANAVB010036408.1:2500-10000 GCA_029216955.1 Iris pallida
ATGCTGCGGTTTGTGTGCCTCGCGGCACTTCGTTTGCCCCGCGGCAGATTCCTGCCCACGGCGTGGGCCTGACAGGCTGCATCGGCGAGCACGGGCGCGGCCTGCGGCTGCGCGCGAAAAATGACAAGCTCCTCAAGCACTTTGGTCCCCCGGAATCATCCCCACAATAAAACTGCAAATCTATTATAGGGGAGTAGGTGGTGAAGGGGGGATGTTCGTCGCGCGCGCGCACGGGGGGGCGCACGGCGCGTCGAACGGCTCCACGCTCGCGGCCATTTAGCGAGCGCGCGCTTGCGAATTTTGCTTGCGCGACGATTCGCGGCGTTTTCTGTCGCGCGACAATTTCTGCCCACGGCGTGGGCTTGACGGGGCCTATCGGCCGCACGGGACTGAGGAATGCGAGCGTTGTTGCAGTTTCTGTGCACACGAAGAATTTCTGTGCACGGCGTGGGCCTGACAGCCCCTATCGGCCGCACGGGACCGAGGAATGGAAGCGTTGCAGCAGTTTCTGCGCGCACGATTAATTTCTGTGCACGGCGTGGGCCTGACAGGCCCAGTCGGCCGCACGGGATCGAGGAACCCTCAAGTTGCAGCAGTTACTGCACACGCAACCAGTGTCCGTGCACGGCGTGGGCCTGACATGGCCTATCAGCCGCACGGGGGACGGAAATGCAAGCGTTCCAGCAGTTTCTGCGCATGGGAAGAATTTCCGTGCACGGCGTGGGCCTGACAGGCCCTGTCGGCCGCACGGGACACAGAAACGCATGCGTTGCAGCAGTTTCAGCGCGCACGAAGATTTTCTGTGCACGGCGTGGGCCTGACAGGCCCTATCGGCTGCACGGGATCGACCGGGTGCGCATATGCTGCGGTTTGTGTGCCTCGCGGCACTTCGTTTGCCCCGCGGCAGATTCCTGCCCACGGCGTGGGCCTGACAGGCTGCATCGGCGAGCACGGGCGCGGCCTGCGGCTGCGCGCGAAAAATGACAAGCTCCTCAAGCACTTTGGTCCCCCGGAGTCATCCCCACAATAAAACTGCAAATCTATTATAGGGGAGTAGGTGGTGAAGGGGGGGATGTTCGTCGCGCGCCACAATCCCGTGCGCGCGGGGGGTGCACGGCGCGTCGAACGGCTGCCCGCGCGCGGCGATCCAGCGACCGGGCGCTTGCTGGCTTTGGGTGCGCGACGGTTCGCGACGTTTTCTGTCGCGCGGCAGTTTCTGCCCACGGCGTGGGCCTGACAGGCTGCATCGGCGAGCACGGGCTCGCGGCGGCGCGCTGAGGCGACCAGCGCATCGAACGGCTGCACGGGCCGCCCGCCTCGCTCGCGTCCCAGCGCGAGGCGAGGCGTTGCAGCTGTTTCTGCGCGCGGCGCGCAGCTCTCAGCCCGTGCGACAGAATCTGCCGCAACTCGTGCCAGTTTCGAACCCCCCCGACCGAGCGGGAGGTTGGGCGCGTTTTCCCCAAAAATGACAAGCTCCTCAAGCACTTTGGTACCCCGGAGTCAGCCCAACAATAAAACTGCAAATCTATTATAGGGGGAAGCGAGTTGAGCTGAAATTTGGGCGGCGCAACAAATTTTGAGTAGGTGCGGCTTTGCGGGCAAAATGGGATGCTGTGCGAACGAAATCCCCCACGACCCTATCGTTGACGCGCCCGGTGCAGCAAGGCCCGCTGCTGCACCACGGACCCTTGTGCGAAGCTCCCGTGCGAGGCCACGGGACGCGGGTGCGCGGCAGAAACTGCCCGTGCGAGGCGGAAAAAATTGCGTCGCAGCAGGAATGCGATGCCGTCCGAACGAGCTTATCGTCGCCTCGCCCGGTGCAGGTCGACCCGCCCCGCGACCGTGGACCCTCGTGCAGCGAGCTTACCGATGTCGCCTTCAACGGTGCAGCGCGACCCGTCGCCTCACCACGAGATGCTGGAAACGAGCGAATTTCCTCGTCGTGCTCGGCGGAGCGCCCGGGGCAGCTGCGAAGCTGACCCGATTCGTGCTCCCGCGGGTCGAGCCATACGGCTCCCCGCGGGGGTACGATTCGGGCAGCGTGCGGCAGCCCCGGGTGCGGCCGTGTCGGCACGTGAGTGGTATTGGACCCGCTAGCCTCGGCAGGCTCCCTGCTTCCGTGCAGCCAACTGCCGATGCGACGGCCCCTTCAGTCGGTTCTGTCACGCCCCGCTCCCGTAGGAGCGATCGTCCTCGCTAAGGCGTGATGCCGCACGAGCCTAGATTGTGCTCGTGCAAGGCGGGTTCCATAACGGCCGATTTCAGCGGCTGCGACGGGGTCGTCGCACAGAAGTCCCGAGCAGAGACATTGAATATTAGCAGCAGAATTTAGAACAAAATACAAGTCATTCAAAGATGATCTTTATTGATATTGAAACAAAGATTACAATGGGGCGCAAGGCCAATGTTACAAGTCTCTCAAGCTCACTCAAGCTCACTTTTCTCTCATTACAAGTTCACTCTGCTCTCTCTCTCATCTCTCAATTACAAGTCTTGATCCAACGGAAGCTTCGGAAGGCGATGTCCATACATTATGTCCCGTATAAGTCTTTAGTCCATACGGCCGCACGCTTCGAATCGCCAAGGAACTCCATGCCTCGACGCATCCAAGCGAGCTCCGCGCCACGAGCTTCTACCTGTGCCTGCACATGTAAACTATGTGGGTGTCAGTACCACTGTACTGGTGGAATGAGCTTCTCGCCCACCCATACAAAACCTACACGTTCATTTACTTTGTGCAGTTTAAATCCCATTTCGATTGTCTTTCTACTCTTGCCTTAGGTTCAATTTTAGGACCGGCGCCTTGGCGCAACTTGTGTGTCAAAACCATCCCGTGCTTGCAATGTCAACATTACTCATACTTTGCCTCTAGACCACTTCTCGTGCCACAACGTTAACCTATCATGTCGTGCTTGCCTTTCGGCCAGAATCAGAGACGCAACTACGCGGTAGTACCCAATTTCCTTACGATCGTGCTATAACTCATTTGTGTCGTGCCTCGCAACTCAGTGCGACTCAACCATATCGCCGCCTCGCGGCTCGTGCCATTTGATCACCAACCGACTTTGCCTTGCGGCGGTTTCCTTGACTTAAACTCAAACAACTCAACCAACTTATGCAACTATATGCCGACAACTCAAGACTCAATGCCACATCTCGTGCCGAAGCACGTCGCCTATGTTGTAGCCATTCTTTAAGCCCAAACATGTGTACTCTAACTTGTATACACCTTCGACAACTCAACTCAATCCAAAGGCATACCCGCGGATCTGCCGCTATGCCGACTCATCTATATGATTTGGTCACTGACTCCCCGAGCCATAGTGGACTCCTTTTTGCTGAGTATAGGATGGACCTTCTTTGGGTAGCTAGCCCTATTCTGCGTCCACCGAATACATTGCCCCAGGCGCAGCTTGGCTCCCAGAGCCTTTATGTTTCCTTAGGCCGCAATCGGTCCCGTGGCGCCACAGGTTGCCGATTCGGGGAAACTCTACCTTGTCGACAAGTTGTCCATGACCATGCAAGACCGACTCAAACTGACGTCTCACACAGTCATTCACTTCTGGTGTTACCATCTCTTTTAGTGCCATTCCTCTCTTTTAGTGCCATTTCTCACATCTGAGATCTTGCCTCGACGACCCGTAGTCGCGAGCATTGTTCTTTCTTGCCTCAACGACCCAGTCGTGAGCATTTCTTTCTTTCTTCCTTTCTTTTAACTCAAGACAACAACTTATTTAGACACTTTCCAAAACTCAACTAATCGATCGTGGCCTGTGCCTTTAAAACTCTAGGATCGTGCAAACATGCCTCAACTCGATTTCCGCTCTACGCGGCGCTATCGCCCAAGCCATACTTTATATGACGGGCCGTGGGATCGTGGGACTATTTAAGTTGACAACCGCAGAATAAGCGGGACAGCACTTGGAACGACTTAGGTCGATCGGCATAACTTTGCCTAACTTACTCAAGCCTACACCTATCGAGCAAAGGCTGCGCCGAGCCTTGCTCCGAGGGAATGTGCCGTGCACGTACTCATCTTTGGACGACCAAGTCATTTGGGTGCTTAGGCTTACGCCAGCAGTCATGCGACGCAACTTAACTCTTGGGCAAGCCAGGGCTATGCCAAGCCCTGGACGATGGGACCGTGCATGCTTTAACAAGCATTCACGCAGGCGACGCCTATGACTTAGGCTATTTCATAACTTTGTGTCGAAGACCAACTTTCCTTCTCCCAAGCCACGGGACGAAGGACCGAGTGTCATTTTCAAAGCATGCCGTGTACCAACTCTAAGCCGACCGTGGGACGTTTTTCCATGTTCTAACTCATTTCGACCCGTCGGGATTATTCCCTTTAGCTATGTGGGTTCGTATCTTTTATCTTCAAGCCTACTTGTGCAAGTTGAAACCACGATTTATTATGTGAAGGCCAAGATGAGGCAAGTTCACCGAAACTACCCCACCTGAGCGATGTCTTCAAACGGCCGTTGCAAGGCCAAGTCCGAACGCCGTCGGCGTCTCGATTCCTCCGATTGACTGAGCGGGACGGGGCACTACAACATACACCACTCAGAACAAGTCTCGTCCTCGAGACTTACTGAGTACTTACTTATTGACCTACCACTTTACTTGCCTTTCTAGAACTCTCGCATACACTACGCCTATGCGTTTCCTCAATCCGAGCCACGCTCGTACTACCCTCAATCTTTTCTTCGAATCTCTATTTCAAAATCCTCAACACTTTTCCATTCCTCAAGTCTTACTTGATTCAACATATCACTTGGTTGGATCGTGCACATATTTCAGGCGTCCCCAAAATACATGCATTTCAGCCAAGCCTTGTGATAGCGAATCCGACATCACCACTCAAGTCGGATCGTGCACGTATTCAAGCGTCCTTGATATACATGCATGTCAACCGAGCTTGCGAGTGGTGCCTCCACAAATCCTACCACTTCACACTCGGACGTCTGCCTAACCGTTAGGCTATGTCTTTTCGTCAGTATTGGAATCATAGTTCCCAAACAACAATATCAACACTGACCCCATCCTAAGGTCAAACCAAGTTGATAGTACGGGTTTTCTACCCAAGCTCGCATCACTCCGATTTCTAAACATCGAGCATCGATTTCCTACGCACATCCCAACATTCGTCGTACGGGGTTCGAGTAATTCGGTAAAGCCATCCTACAACAACTCGCATTCGACCAAATTCTTCGACGTATCAATATCGCTTGTTCAACAAACCATTTCGCATAGTCTATCTCTTCGAACACGTTCGACATAATCTGCCTTTACAAATCCTTCCAAGTCAAGCACGCTACTACGTAATTCAACGCTAAACCATAATCCACATTTCTCATTTTCGAAGTCGTCTATTCCAATTCACGAAACCGATCACAAGGTCGTCTAGCTTAACAACGTGTTGTGCCCCGATCTCACGCGAGTCAGATTATCCGCGGTGGGCATGAATCACCATGCACGCTCCCGCGAGATAGTCATTCTCATCGGGACGTAACTCTTGTTTTGTGTCTAGACTAATTCATTCTCGATGCGCGGATTGGACCTACTCAATCCTCAAGTTCATTTTATTCATCGATCACAAGTCAAAACATCCTCGAATCTTCATTCGCATCAAACCGACAAGTCGAGACAATCAAAGTTGCCGCGTCCTGATTTTTCGAGTTCGATCATTCCCGCAACATGAATCACCATGTCAGCGCTCACGCAGAACGATCGCCCCAAATTCTGACGCAACGCATGTGCGAGGCTAGAGTTGCGCTCGCGCAAGACAAGATCGTCGACGTTGTGGCCATCCGCATAACTATCAAGATACGATCACTTTTATCCAACATTCATCTCAAATAAAAATCCAAAACATAGCATCCGATCGAACAATAACACTTGCACGATCGTCTTTCGCTGAGTTAGAGTACCCCCGAGTTATCGCATAGCGATCTTTGATACGCCTCAATACCATCGACGATATGCGTAACCTGACGATCTTCCTTTGCAACCAAATTCTGAGTCGTGCGAATGGTGCTATCGTCCGACTGGATAATTTCCTCGACATTCATAACACCAATTCCGATCATTTTCCCTCGAATCATTTACAATATCAATTTCCTCCAACCAATTTCACGTATTCCTCATCCGTCCATCTTAAGTCATTGACCAACTTATTTTCCTCAATTCGCATCGTTCGACATCCCTGAGCTTATCGCATACACCACTCAGGAATGAAGTTATTCAACCAATCCTCAACTTATTATTTGATTCAAAATCGACTTCTTCAATCCCGTTCGAACCATACCTCAAAACCCAAGCACGCTCATCTATATCGCACCGACGACATCGTCGCTCGATAGCACCCCTATCGATACTCATCTTACTTTACTCAATCGAGTTCAACTCATTCTAGTTCGACGCTATTCAATTCCCGCACTCGACTTTTCTAAGGTCGACGCAACTTTGGTGTATATGCCCAGCCCGACTTAGCCAACCGTGCTTACGCAAACCATCTTTTGTTTCTTATCCAAAAAACTGTTCTCCTATGTTTTGCAAAATAGTTAGACTTATTGTATGGACATCCCGTGGAACAATTGAGAGAGAGCGCACCAACGATATCAACTTGCGGAAGCGACAGAGTTTGCGGAAACAACGAGTTAAAGAATTCAATCGGTTATCCAAGGACGTAAAGCCGTGCTCTGATACCACTATGTCACGCCCCGCTCCCGTAGGAGCGATCGTCCTCGCTAAGGCGTGATGCCGCACGAGCCTAGATTGTGCTCGTGCAAGGCGGGTTCCATAACGGCCGATTTCAGCGGCTGCGACGGGGTCGTCGCACAGAAGTCCCGAGCAGAGACATTGAATATTAGCAGCAGAATTTAGAACAAAATACAAGTCATTCAAAGATGATCTTTATTGATATTGAAACAAAGATTACAATGGGGCGCAAGGCCAATGTTACAAGTCTCTCAAGCTCACTCAAGCTCACTTTTCTCTCATTACAAGTTCACTCTGCTCTCTCTCTCATCTCTCAATTACAAGTCTTGATCCAACGGAAGCTTCGGAAGGCGATGTCCATACATTATGTCCCGTATAAGTCTTTAGTCCATACGGCCGCACGCTTCGAATCGCCAAGGAACTCCATGCCTCGACGCATCCAAGCGAGCTCCGCGCCACGAGCTTCTACCTGTGCCTGCACATGTAAACTATGTGGGTGTCAGTACCACTGTACTGGTGGAATGAGCTTCTCGCCCACCCATACAAAACCTACACGTTCATTTACTTTGTGCAGTTTAAATCCCATTTCGATTGTCTTTCTACTCTTGCCTTAGGTTCAATTTTAGGACCGGCGCCTTGGCGCAACTTGTGTGTCAAAACCATCCCGTGCTTGCAATGTCAACATTACTCATACTTTGCCTCTAGACCACTTCTCGTGCCACAACGTTAACCTATCATGTCGTGCTTGCCTTTCGGCCAGAATCAGAGACGCAACTA
>JANAVB010036409.1:0-25825 GCA_029216955.1 Iris pallida
ATTTTATTTTAGTATAATTATAGTCTTACTAATATTATTAGTCATGACTATTATCGTAATTATTTATTTATTAATTCTAACTAAAATTGTAAATCTTGGTACAAATTTATTTTCATCACATGTATTACTTAAACAAATAACTTAAATATTACTAAACGTGTCAAAAAATCTAAAAATAAATTGCAAAACAGGTATGTCGAAGCATGGCCGTTTCTCATCCTCCCATAGTAAAAAATCACAAGAAATTGTTGGAAAATTTGCACCCCCGTAGAATTATCTTCCAGGATTTGTTGGTATCAATAGAGTTTTCAATTGGCTAACTAATCACAATAGCAATAAATTATTCTTCCATAATTTCTATTTGGACGTTGAGAAAAAAAAAGATATAAGTAAAAAAAAGCTTTAAACATTACGTGAGAGCAAATAAGTAAAAAAAATAGAATATAAAAAATAATTTGCAGTTGGATTTGAGATCTGTAGGTAAAAAAAAATTCAATACATTAAATGATAGTAAATAAGTAAAAAAAAAAGGATAAAAAAAATTAAATATTATTTTCCTTCCAACCAATCGGTCAAAAATAGAAAATATAAAGCTTAGGTTTTATGTTTCAAACAAACATTCTCATATTGAGAATGAAAAAGAGCCAGCAGCAGCCACAATGTAAGCATTAGGGGTATTTTGGGTAGTGCACATTTTTTTCCAAAATATGGCTCTAACGGCAACTTCTAACGTCATTTGACGGAAAGGGGCTTTCCGAGCAAAAACGATTTTGCGGGAGGTGCAAACTGCTTAAGTTTTCTAAAAGGTCTTATTTTGCGAACGAGGCAACCCTAAGGAGGGTTTAAATGCACTTTACCCTATATATATATATATATATATAGATAATATATATATATCTATATATATATATATATAGATATTATAAAAAATATATATATATATTTATATATATATATAATAATATATATAATATATATTATATATATATATATATATAAATATATATATATAGGGAGCGCATCAAAAGTCCCCCTTAGAAAAACCCCTAAAACCCCCTCATTCTCGGTCATAATATTAACATTAATATTAATGTTAATATTAATGTTAATGTTAATATTAACATTAATATTAATGTTAATGTTAATGTCACTAAACAAAATAGATAAATAAACACTTTCTTTACGACACTTTCTAACTAAGTGTCATTATATTTTTTTGTGATGTCAGTATACTAAAAAGTGTCATTATAATTTAATATTTATCATCATCTATGTCTTTCTAAAAAGTGTCATTAACCTAATTTTGACAACACTTTTAAAACAAGTTTTGAATGTCGTAAAAATTATACTAAACACAACACTTGGTAGGTGTCATCTGAATATTTAATTCTCCCCAAAAAAATTTGTTTTACCGCTTTTTCCCAAAGTTTGGCGCTCTCTTTCGAGCCCGTCCCTAATAATCCCAAATAAGTCTTCCCTTTTTTCACCAAATATTTTTCTCCCCAAACTTTTTCTCTCTCTATATATCGGCTGGAGCAATTTCGGCGCCACCATCACAGCTCTCTCTCTCTCTATATATATATATATATATATATATATATCGGTTGCTGGAGCGGAGCAATTTTGATCGTTGTCGGTGCCACCATCTCAGCTGGAGCCAGCAGTCATCTATCTATCGGTCATCTCTATCGTAAGTCACTTTGTTTCTTTATGTATTATGTAGGGTTTTATAAGCACAATAATTGGAGATTTTGGAATCGATGATGGTTTTCCTTCTTTTGTTATGGTTTAGAAGATGAATCGATCTTTTTGATGATTTTCTTTCTTGATATTGATTTTTTTGGATCTTTTGTGAATTTTTTTTCTCTTTTTTTTTCATTTTTTAAGAATTTTTACTTGCACCATATGGCTCATTAGCGCGATTTTGTGTCATTGTTGTGATTTTTTTAAAGAATTTTTTGGTTTAGAAGATGAATTTTTTTAAGAATTTTTACTTGCACCACAGGGTTTAAAAGATTTAGAAGAGAATTTTGTCGATATATATAACAGTAGAAGCGAGAGGAAGGGAAAAAGATTCTAGCCCTTTCTTTTTCATCGGATCATTGTTCCAATCTTGCTCGGAGGTGAGGAAAACCCTAACTTTTTTTTCTTTTTCCAAATTGTTAGATCTTATGTTATTATTCAATTTTATTGCTAATTTCTCTCTGATACTGGGATTTGGGCCCGAAATTTGGGGGTAATTCCATTTTGAGTTGTAATCATTGATCCGATCGTTAGAATTTGGTTGGAAATATTGACTAGTGGTAGGTGGAACTGGAATTATTGTTAATTGTTGTAGAAATTTGTTTGAGATCCTAGATATGTCAAAAGATCCAGTCTTCATAGTTGGGGCCTGTTGTTTGGATTCGGTCTTAATGTGAAGAATATGATATGGTTTTTTAGATGGAACATTAGATGGTTCATCTAATTCCGAAAAGGGAAAAATAAAATTCAAAGCTTAGACGGTGTAGTAAGTGTATTTGATAGTCAAACAAATATTATACAGTTGGAACTTTCTTTCACTATTAATTTTAAAAAAAGAATAATTCTAAAAAAGAATAAAGAAATTAAGGGAATATTAAAGTCCTTTATAGTATTTACACTCGTGAGCTCTGATTCTTGTCATATATTGAATGCTAAGCATTCATGTTTTAAATCGGGTCATTGAAATTTTAAATGAATGGATTATTGTGTTATACAGTTGGCTTCTTTGGCATTGTAGATATTGGAAAGTTTTGGTAATTCTTCATTCTTCAGGAAACCAGTTTTTTCCACATTTGGTCTTACTTTCTGTGTTGTTGGTTTTGGAGTAGGAGGCCTGCCTAATTATTTATGAAGCATAACTCATTACTTATTCACCTTTCTTGGAAATTCTTGGCAACTTAACCTTCACGAATTCAAGTAGCTCCGTAGAACCAATTGTTTCCTGTGCATTAGAAAACAGGCAAAATCCAGATTTTGCTCTGCTTACTCCCAGTTTTTGGTCTTCTGAAACCAATCTTGTTCTACTTTTTGCTCTGAATTAGACCTTGTGTATCTGTAATCCTTTTGTTGCACCGTTAATCACTCTTAGCAAGTCACAAACATTATATCTTGCTATTTAGTATATCTTTAGTCATAGAATTTTAGATGAATCTGATATTATTTAGTATATAATTTTAGAGGAATCTGAAATTAGTATGGAGATGTGAACAAATGTCTTTCCTGCTCTCTTATTACTATTATGATCACCATCACCACCACCACCAACAGATCTTTATGAAGATGAATAGGAGGTTGCCCTATGAAGTAGGAATGGTCATACCATAACCACCTAGAATTTTGTGGTTATGACAAGTTTTTGAGGAAATTATATTGTTCTTGCTTGCTTCACTTTCAAATACCATAACCACCTGGAATTTTGTAGTTCACATTTTTCTATATTTTTAATTACATGTAATTGTTGCTTATCTATACAATACACTCACTTTCATTCTTAGTGTCTATGATAGGTCATTTTGGTTGAGATTGTAGTAGTTGTGAGCAGCCAACGAAGTCAGTAAATTTGGTTGTTAAGGATGGATAAAACATGGATTAATTACTCCAGGTTCTTTTAAATTTTCTTGATTTATCTTTACTTTTAAGCTATCAAATATATAAATAATTATATTATTTTTTTGTAGGTCTAGTGATAAGTACCTAGGAGTGAAGAGATTTATAGCAAATGCTAAGAAGCATGCCATGAATCCTGATAGGGTCGTATGTCCTTGTAAAGAATGCAAAGTTGAAAAGTCACAAAAAATGATGTAGTATTTGATCACTTGGTCCGAATTGGTTTTGATCCTTCATATCAATTTTGGGTTCTTCACGGGGAAGACTCAGGTGGTTTTAAACAAAATGAGACTTCTGAGTTGCCAGATGCTCATAGGATGTACTATGATGCATATATTCCTTCCGCTGGAGATTCAGAGGCTACTAAGGGTATGAATATGAATGTAGATGAGGCATTTAGAAAAAAGTTGGAAGAAGCTGAAGCTCCTTTGTATCCAAGTTGTACCAAGTACACAAAGATGTCAGCAATTATTACTCTTTACAAGCATAAGGCTACAAATGGTTGTCAGATAAAGCATTTAATGAACTTCTTGAGATTTTGAAAGATATGTTACCAGAGGAAAACAATATTCCAGATTCATTATACACGGTAAAGAAGTTCCTAAAAGAGTTTGATTTAGGATATGAGAAGATACATACTTGTGTCAATGATTGTTGCTTATTTAGAAAAGAGAAAGAGCACCTGGATACATGTCCCATATGTGGTTCTTCACGTTGGAAAGTAAATCTAAGGACAAGCAAGATCATGAAGGGAGTGCCTGCAAAAGTTTTGTAATACTTTCCAATAATACCAAGATTGAAAAGGATTTTTATGTCCAAAGATAAGGCAGAGCAATTGACTTGGAACTCCACCCACCACAGTCAAGATGGAACGATGCGACATCTAGTAAACTCGGTTGTGTGGGATGTTATTGATAAAAAATGGCCCAATTTTGCTTCAGATCCATGAAATCTTAGGCTTGGGCTATCATCAGATGGCTTTAATCCTTAGAAAAATCTCAGTATCCAATACAGTATGTGGCCAGTCTTGCTATGTATATACAATCTGCCTCCTAATGTATGTATGTCGCAAGAAAATTTGATGTTGACTTTACTTATACCTGGCAAAGATGAACCTGGAAATGACATAGACGTATACCTTGAACCACTTATTGATGACTTGAAGGAGCTTTGGAGCAATGGCATGGAGGCATATGATGCATTTACTAAGTCTTTATTTAATACGAAAGCTATTTTGATGTGGACAATCAATGATTTTTCAGCTTATGGTAATTTGGCTGGTTGTACAACAAAGGGAAAACTTGTATGTCCTATATGTGGTCATAATACATGTTCTCGATACTTAAACAAGTCACATAAGACCGTGTACATGTCTCACAGGCATTTTCTTCCACCTAGTCACTTGTGGCGTGATAAGGCTAGCTGGTTTGACGGAACAAAAGAAAAAGGACTCCCACCAAGACCATTGACTAACAATAAAATTTTAAGTGCTGTAAATGAAGTTCAAAATATGTGGGGAAGAGGAAAAAAAAGAAAAGAAAAAATAACGATCCTCCTAAAATGTGGAAAAAGAAGTCAATATTTTTTCAACTTCCATATTGGGAGGTAAATTATTTTTCACTATAATACTCATTTTTTAGTTAGTTCTATTATAATAGCTTAATTTTTTTAGGAACTTAGTCACTTTTTTATTGTATCACATGCTATACCATTGCGTCACAACTTGGATGTGATGCATATTGAGAAGAATGTTTGCCAAAGCATTTTAGGAAGACTATTGAATATTAAAGGACATACGAATGATGGATTACAGTCTCGTAGAGATTTAGCAGACATGAACATTAGGCATGACTTATATGCAGAACCAAGAGGGCAAAGATTTTTTCTTCCGCAGGCACCTTATACACTATCAAAAGCTGAGAAGCAAATCTTTTGTAAGAGATTGTTTGATTTGAAGTTACCTGATGGTTATAGTTCAAATATTAGCAGTTGTGTCAAGCTTGAAGAATGCAAGATTATTGGTCTCAAGTCCCATGATTATCATGTTTTAATGCAACGTTGTCGGTTGCTTTAAAAGAACTTCTTCCAGAGGGACCAAGGAACACAATCTTTCGTTTGTGTTCATTTTTTAATGAACTCTGTCAAAGAGTGATTGACAAAAATAAATTGGAAGTATTAGAGGATGAAATTGTGGAAACTATATGCATGTTGGAAAGGTACTTTCCTACAGCTTTTTTTGATATCATGGTTCACCTGACAATACATTTAGGAAGGGAGGCTAGATTATGCGGACCGGTGCATTATCGATGGATGTACCCTTTTGAGAGGTATGTAATAGAACCTTGTTACATTTTTAGGGTTTATAGATTATTCAACAAAAATTTAAATCAGGTTATAAAATCTAAGTTTTGTGTGTTAACCTGCAACAGTTTTATGAAATATCTTAAGGGATTTGTTAGAAATCGTGCTCGTCCTGAAGAATGCATAGCCGAATACTATCTAGTGGATGAGTGTGTGAGATTTTGTAGTGAATACATGCCACAAGCAGCAGCTTTAGGCATAAAATTAAACCGTAATGAAGATTTTGAGGATGATGCAATTATAGAGGGACGTCCAATTTCAAAAGGAAAAGTAATTACCATGTCAAGTGAAATATTGAAGGCAGCTCATCTTTATGTTCTTCTAAATAGTGCAGAAGTTGAACCCTATATTTCGTGAGTATACAACCATCACATTCCAATAGCAGAAGTTTGATTGAGATTTTCTAGCTATATGTGTGTATATGTATGTATGAGTAACTATATAAACTTTGATGTCTTTATTAGAGAACACATGGAGGAGTTAAAACGTGCTGATAGGCGTTTGTTACGGGATAATAATTTGCTGCAGAAGAGGCATTTAGAAACATTCATTTCATGGATGTCAGAGAAGGTCATATATATAATATATATATATATATATATATATAATATATATATATATAACATACATGCACACACCTATATATATATTTATATATATATATATATATATATATATATATATATATATATATATATATATATATAATATAAAAAAAATATATATATATATATATATAATATATATAATATATATCTAATATATATATAATATATAATATATATAATATAATATATAAAAATCTATATATATATATATATGAGGTGTAACTTTAATATCACTTATGTTTTGCAAATTAATCTTGAAAGTGCAGCGAGCACAATGTCGGATACGCTTAGATGGCTTGTGCAAGGGCCTAGATGTGTTGCAATGTCGTACTTGGGTTATGTGGTAAATGTAAAACGCTTTCATACAACAGAAATTGAGCGATCCACTCAAGATTATGGCGTTTATATAGAAGCTGAGACTATATGTAGATCTAGTGCCAGAGACACAACACAAGTTGTTGCAAATGTTTCTTACTATGGAGTTATAAGGGATATTTTGCTATTGGACTTTAACACGTTCCAAATTCCTGTTTTTCAATGTGATTGGGCCAACATTGTTAGTGGTATAAAGAAGGAGCATGGATTCACTTTAGTTAATCTTCATGAAGGATTAAATAAATTTGAAAGGGATCCATTCATTCTTGCATCACAAGCAAAGGAAGTATTTTACTCCAGAGAAAGTGAAAGATCAAATTGGCATGTAGTATTAAAGGCAGCGCCAGGAGGCTTTCATGACTTGGCTACCTTTGATGAAAGTGTTTATACATCATATTGCCCACAAGATGTTTCTTCTGCACTTGAGATAGACCATAGAGGTGGTGATGAGCTATACAAGAGGAAGAATTGTGAAGGACTTCTTGTGTCATTATAGTTGTTGTGATGAATTAGAGAATCTTTTGAAGTATTTGTCTTTTTTTGTATCTTGGACAAAGAGAATTTGATGAAGATGCTGCCGATGGGTTAAGTTTGCACTCATTGTGGATTCTTAACCTAGTTAGTTTTGTTCCAATGAAATGTTGGGTCCTAGTAGAATCTTTAGTATTACTGGTTCCATCAATGTGTGTACTACTGGAACATATATAGTTTGTTCGAAGTGGTTGTAAATATTGTAGGTTTATGATATAATGGTACCTATCATTAGTCAGACAGCTCATATAGCTGTTGCCTTTATTTTCTTAATGCCTTAATCTGGTATTATTCATACTCATCTGACATAACTGGATGATCTTCAAAACTTTTAGCCAATGTAAAACTGAAAGCCTCACCTGCGCTAATCAATTACTTTTATTATGAGATAAGTTCTACTGGAACTAAATTTTTTGTATAAAATTGTTATATTTGTGTAAAGTTGTTACTTCAGTGACTAGTTTTTTGCAGTCTTAAAAGAGTTTGATGTGGAAGTTTACCGACGATGTCTGTTGGCTCAAAGTATGAACATATTACCAGGTATCTTTGCTCAGATACTAGGAATACTTTTGTTTGACAGTGGTAGGAAGTGTTCAGTTCGATGTGAGAATAGGAACAAATTACTGTGAGATGAACCCTCCCAAATCGACCATCAATGAAGTAGAACAAATCAATTATGTATGGATCAGTTCTCCTAGTTAGACCAACTGACATCTTTTGCTGGAAAGTTCCATCAGGCTTCTTGAAGTCGGCTTTCTTGATTATGGTCATTATTACTCTTATGACCTTGAGTCACACCATAAGGTGCTAGAAAATTTCTTAAACTCCATGGTTTTGGCCTCAAAACTGACCCATAAGTTCTAGCTCCATATTGGTGGTTGAATCTAGGTCATATTATGTGTATTTCATCAATGGCATATGAAAATGGATAAAATTCAATGAATATTTGAAGATTCTTCAGAAGCTAATAAATTCATTCATAGACGATGAAGGAAATTCCCAACAGTAACCATTTCTCCATTGTGTTCTATTATGGCAAAATTACCAGATATATACAATAATGTAAATAAAGCTATTTAGTTTCATCTTATATAATTATTACACTGTATCTAGTAATCATATCATCAAACTTTGATTGAAATATTAATGTAGGAAGGAGTCTAAACAATCCCCAGTTACACCTTCCTGAGGTCATTTCATAGACTCCGTATCTCTCCTTGAAATAATGTTGTGCATGTCATATACTTGAATATAATGCACATATTATTATGTTTACCCTAGCATTATATCTGCACTGAGCCAACTTTGAACATTTTGTGACTAAGGGTATTAAACAGTTGTCGCGAGTACTCAAAGAGGACTTCTTGTGTCATATGTTGGGCATCACTATATGTTTCCTTTTTCCTCCCTGATACTGTTTGTACTATATGTTTCCTATCTAGTTCTTGTTTACATTAGAAATTCTTTATTTTACTACACCTTCCTCTAGATACCTCTTTGAGTCATACATCCCAAATATATTGTTTTGCCGAGAGAAACACCCAAAGAGATATGTTAATAGTTATATTTACTTTTGTTAATGTTTCAGTAATGATATGGCAGAAGTAGAATGGCCAAATTTTGAACTGCTATAGAATTATGTTGCAAGCAAAAAACTGGTCCGCATACCTGATTTATGAATTCATCTGTCACACTTGATACAAGTAAAACATGTCACATATGTGCATAGTATTATTTTGGTTTCACTTACAACAGTCAATCATGGTAGAGGAAGGTTTAGGTAATATGGTTGATTCATTGTTTTCTTATGTAAAATATGTCAGCGCCGGTGAGAAAACATGCTCTAACTGTTACAGATTCATTATCAATATTTTATTACAGTATCGTTTCTTTTATTCTTCAAAGTATAAGGAAAGTTGTAGATGCTGGTGTGGATGTATCTCACGTATCACCTTCCTCAAACTGAATGAACCTACAGACCGCCAGTGGGATGAATTTGTAAAACTTCGCACCTCAGATGAATTTAAGGTAAATTTTAAGGTTAAGTGTTTTTAATGATATGCATTATATTGGAGTTGTAAGCATTTTCTTAATTTCTGGAACCATGGATAAAGGGATAACAAACTTTAAATTATATGTATGTTTATGACAAATTTTGTGTAGGAATTAAGTCAAACAAAGCAGACTGCAAGGGCAAAACAAACGATGCCTTACACTCTGAGCCAGAAAGGTTATACAAGATATGAGCATGAATGGGTATAACTTGTGCTTGTTTTTAATTCACGTATCTTTAAAATTCTCTTGCATGTAATAAACATGATAGATTTCGATCATTTTGTCATTCGATTTTTGTTAGAAAAATGAGGACAAAGGAAAATCTATATCGAGGGTGGACTTATGGATTGAAGGACATAAGAAAAGGAAGGGAGAGAAGAGTGGAGACCTGATCAATTCTGAGGCAGAGAAGGCAATTGTATATGATTAAAATTTATTTATTTAAAATTCATTGTTATATTCTATTTTTAATGATTTTCTAAATATGCTAATAATATTTATTTTCTAGTCGAAAATGGAAAAATATAAGGAGGTTCTAGATGGTGGGAATTCGATCTCCATAAATGCGGATCCATTGAGTAAATATTTTGGTCCAGAACGCTCAGGTTCTGTTAGAGGTCTTGGATTTGGAGTTACCCCATCTAAGGTAGAGGGCCAATTACAAAATAAATTGTTGATGCAATCTGTTATGAATGAGGTAAGTGAAGTTCGCAAAACTCAAGAACTTACGTACAAAATTCTAAAAGAGCTTAGGCCAGACATGGTAAGTTGTATAATGCCATCATCAACTCTATTATTTTTCTAAAAACTATGCAGTCTTGAGATTCAAAAAACTAAAATCATGAAATTGTTGTACAGTTTCCAGGAGAGTCTAGTAATGGAAGAGCGTTGCCATCTTCCTCAAGTCGACAGGTATACTGTGGTAATGCTGTTGAAATTTAACTCTGAAATATTAAATTTACTTTTATCTTCTTATTTTATTATAGTCCCGTCCTGAGAGTGTGAATGCTAGTGCTACTACAAACCTTATGAATGCAAAGTGCAACCTGTTAAATTGGACTACCTCAGAGCAGGTAGTGGCAAAGGCAGAAATTACAGCTACAGATTCTAAATCAATGGTACATCATGTTATACTTGGACATGATTGCTACAAAGTTTGGGTTAAGGAAGTTTTAGTTCCAGAAGTTACTTTGTTTCGAGCCTCAAGAGAAATTTTCACCCTTGAAGATGCTATAGGAAGTACAATTGCGTGGCCACACAAGTATATTAGTTTTGAAGAGATTCAGGTAATTGAATTATTAATATATATGTTTAACATTAACTCAATTCTATTATATTTATATAGAAGGGTATTGATACTTAGTTTAAATTTTGTCTACTGATACTTAATAAGCAATCTCGAACCCATCTTAAGCCCCATTAGTCTACTTGGCTGCAAAAAGTTATTGGTGTCAAACTATTTTGACACATCTATTGGTATTAACTATGTTGCATGGACACGGACATGACACATTTTGGATAGTGCGACACGGATATGGTACCAATTCAAATGGCATAACTAACAATTCAAACTGAGAATTATTATGTCGATTATCAGTATTTGATATAGTATTTGATCTTTGAAGTCTTGGTTGAGACTCAGATTTTGATGATGAAGCTTCTTCAGTATTTGATCTCTTGTCTTTGCCAACTTTTGTCGTCTGTTAGATGCTCTTTTTAGTGGTGGATGATGTCATAGACGGCGATTTATGCTTTATGCTTCATGGACCCACCACACTTAGCTCTTCGTCTACCATCATGTCTGCATTTGGCAAGTCTGTAGATTTATTCCTGAAATAAGAAATAACTGCTCTAATGCCTCAAGACTCGTCTTTCCCAGATTAAATGAAAAGATAAAATCTTTCACTCTTTGTTCTTTATCTTATTTGGCTGCTTTGTAGGGACCCAATTGAACATGCTAATATTGCCTTCAATTACAATGGATGGAACATTAGGACATTGATTCCAAGTTTCATTAAAGGGAATTCGAGTGCTGCTTTATAACGCTCGATTTTCTAAAGAGCAATAGCTAAGCTATATTTGCTATAACTGCAGTTAAATACCCACCCTGCTATAATTTGTTGATGTTGCCTATGGAGTAGAGTGCTTGTACCCAATCAATATAGCATCCACTACAGCTCACTATATATTAGTATCTACATATTACAAATGACGAGTCTGAAGATGTGTATATATGATAAACCGTATCCATGATACCCAATTATGTTCGTCTTTCTGATGACGAGCAGAACTTTTGAAAATTCTAAGACATTCTTATGAAGCACTTCAAAACCACATGGTTTGGAGTTAAGAAACATCTCACAGGTCCGCAAAAATTTCAACGAATGAGCAAGCTGTTCGATTTGTCCAAGCTAATGTGCAGATAATCGTCATATAAGCACAGCTGTAAAACATGATTTAGCCCTCAATAGGGTTATCTACAAGGTAATATGACCTTTCTTCCTGAGCCAAATGTGGCCATATATACAACTGAGGCAGTTATTTATTGTATGTTGACAACTATTGGAACATTAGAACATGATAATATTGCTTCAATCCTTTTTTCTATTTGCTGACTATATATTGTGGTAAACATGATAATATTGCCTTCAATCCTTTTTTTTATTTGCTGACTATATATTGTGGTATGGTGTGGAAACAAGCTAATAGCCTAGGCCAATTATTTTTGTTCAGGATCAACTCCTCTTATTTTGAGTTGACCTTCTATTTTTGTATCTTCCAACTCCTTGAAAAGCTTAAAGAGTGATTGGTCATTGAATCCTCAGGTTTATGAACAACTCACTGAATCCTCAAGTTTTTGTATCTCATCTTTTTGCTTTTGTGTATACATATCCAGTAGCTTTTGGAATTAGAGGGTAGTGATGAATGTGATTTCCTTTAGCATGCTTGAATGGAATGTGATTAAGGGCCAGTAAGGCCAGTTTTTAGACCCTTTCAGGTTTTTGTATCCTCAGGTTTATGAACAACTTGTATCTCATCTTTTCAGGTTTTCGTGTATACTGGTCATTGAATCCTCAGGTTTATGAACAACCTGTATACATATCCAGGTTTTTGTTCAGGATCAACTCCTCGGGTTTTTGTATCTCATCTTTTTTCTTAGTGATGAATGTGATTTCCTTTAGCATTCTGTCATCATATTTCTTTGTTTAGACCATTTTCTTCCTAGGGAACTTGGAGGGTAGTGCTCTGGCAGTATTGATTCAAGGGCCAGTAAGGCCAGTTTGTAGTTTTAAAAACATGCTTGAAGGAAAATAAAACACTGATGTGTCTGTAAGAGTACGTGGACAAATTGTTATTAAGTAGCTTAATAGTCTGCTTAATGGTCTGCTTTGCTTGGATGATAGCCCTATTTTAGTACATGATCCTACTTTTGTTTATTGGACCTTATTTAAGCATTAATACTCATTATTTTTATGTTATCATCATCCACTCATTATTATTCTTTTTTCAAGAAAAATGATCCTCTTGTTAACATGACTGCTAGGGAAGCTGTGGATGTAAGATGCTTACTTTCTTTCAGATTCCTTGCAATTTCATTTAAAGACTTATGAGTTGAATCTTTTCTTATTTCTTTTATAGGTTATTTATGACAGAAAATCACTTTTTGTCCATTTAATGTGGTTCTCAAGGCATGATTCTAATCCGAAGAATGAGGACGCTAAGAAGTTACTAGTAGGACTTTTACATATATATTATGTAATCGACTTTGTTAGTCTTAAACAAATTGAATCCTATATTATGTAATAGACTTTATGAACATGGTTAATTTTGGTTACTTATTTGGAACATGGTTGGTTTGATTACTTATTTGTACGTGAACATGGTTTAATTATATGTGAACATGGTTGGTTGGTTTTGGTTACTTATTTGTACGTGAACATGGTTTAATTATATGTGAACATGGTTGGTTGGCTTTGGTTACTTATTTGTACGTGAACATGGTTTAATTATATGTGAACATGGTTGGTTTTGGTGTTGGTATATATATATATATATATATATATATATATATATATATATATATATATATATATATATATATATATATATATATATATATATACATTGATGACATTTTGAAATCTGTCATTGAACTCGGTTTATATGATACATAAGAAGTGCCATGAAATAATATTCATGACATTTATTAATTGTTATTGAGTAATTTTAGTTGACATTTCTCAAGTGTAGTAATTTCGATGACACTTATTAGATGACATTGAAACACATTAAGATGACACCTGCAAAATGTCATGAAAGTGTTTATCTTCTGTCATTTAGATGGCACAAAAAAGGTGTCGTGAAAATATCAATGACATTTATTAAATGTCATAGAATGATTTAGATGACATATATTAAGTGTCGTACAGTCAATGACATTTATGAACGGTAATTGAAGCAGGCTAAAATGACATAAGTAAAGTGTCGTAGAATAAGCATTAGACGACATCAAATAAATGTCATCGTAAAGATATTATATGACACTAACAGAATATCGTTGAAAGTAAAAAACTTTCCATGACACCCCCTCTAGACTGCACCAAAAAAAGTGCCATGGAAAGTCATTAACGACACTTTTCGAGTGCCGTTAAAACACTTTTCTGTTGTAGTGTGTTAATGTTAATATTAATTTTTTTAATTTTTATATTAATGTTAATGTTAATGTTAATATTAATGTTAATGTTAATGTTAATGTTAATATTAATTTTAATGTTAAGTTTAATGTTAATTTTAGTATTTAATGTTAATATTAACATTAATATTAACATTAATATTAATATTAAAATTAATATTAACATTAATATTAATGTTAATATTATGACCGAGAGTGAGGGAGTTTTTTAGGAGATTTTCTAAGGGGGGATTCTGATCCGCTTCCATATATATATATATATATATATATATATATATATATATATATATATATATATATATATATATATATATATATATATATATATATACAGAGAGAGAGAGAGACACACACATACACATATATGTAGGCGATTTTGGGGGCGCAGGCCCGCTATAGTTTCGCCTCCCTCGTCGTCGTCCCACGCCATGCCGCCTGTGCAGCCCCAGCCACCACCCTCCTTTCCCGCCACCCTCTCTTCCCCCTCCTCCTCTTGCAATCCCTTCCCCAATTTTCTTCCAGCTCCCCTCCTCTCATGAATGTCTCCTTCGCTGATGCAGTGCGGTTAGTACTGAGCTCAAGGCCCGAGCAGCAAGGCTTCTCCTCCCCCCTCAATGAATCCCTTCCCCATGCTATCCGACTTCCCGTCGTAAGCAATTAGTGAGTGCGAGGGATGCCCAGAGATTAGGTTTTCCGCGATGGATATCGCGATGCTATAGGAAAATTTTCTCACTTCAGGCCACCAATTGATGTTATTCGTCCGACGTTGGAGGGGTTTGGCTTCTCCGACAAGATCGCGGTTAGGTATTAGATGCCAAGCACCTGTTGATTTGCCCCAACTGCGAGGATGACTTCCTCCGACTGCAGTCCAAAGATCTATGGTTTGTTGCGGGTGCACCGATATGGATTTTCAAGTGGACCCCCGACTTCTCCCCAGCCAGGGAGACAGCTATAGCTCCCGTCTGGGTCTCTTTTCTAGGCCTCCCATCTTTCTTCTTCATCAAGACTGCTATCTTCTCTCTTGCTAGATGCATTGGCCCCCCTTGGAAATTAGATCATGCTACTGAATCTCTTACCCGCCCCAGCCGAGCCCGAGTGCTCATGGAATTCGATATTAGCAAGCCACTCCCTGATCGCATAAGGATCGTTCTCCCCCTTGACGGCAGCATATGGCTACCCGTTGAGTACGAGTCTTTGCACACATATTGTGCCCTATGTCAACACCAAGGGCATGTCGCTATCTCGTGCCGGAGACTTATGTTCATGGACCCGCCCCCCCCCCCCCTCCCCCCCGCCCACGATTCATGGAACCCCCTGCCAAGACAGAGTTACGGTTGCAGCGGGAGAGGAAAATTGGCATAATGCCAACATAGTCCTCCTACCCACCTCGCTCCAAAAACCCCTCCCAATCGCTCCCCTCCTCATCCTCGCCCGCCATCCCCGTCGAAGTTGTAGCCCCCTGCAGTCCAGCACACTTTCCCTACCACGAAGGTGCTCTCACCAGTAGCCCCTACCACGTTCTCACATGTTCTCCCTCTATCCACTAATAACACCCCGAGTATGGAGGCTCGTGTTCACAGGCAACATCAACGATGGGCGATTGCTGCTTTTTTGGCACTGCCCACTCTCTCTCGTCAACCGCCCTACCAGCCATTGTCGACCCTGACAGGGAATAAGAAGAATCTAGTCTAGCCATTCCGGACTTCTCTTGTGTCTCGATATGGGATGCGCTCCGTGATCTGCCACCAAATGACAGAGAAGGGGCTTATCAAAACCTCTCGCACAGCTTCCATATCTTGCCCGACCGCCCACTCCATCCAAAAGAATAAAAAATAGGAGCAACAAACAGAGGCAACCAGAAAAGAGCAACAAACAGAAGAAGGGAAGGAAAATTGCAACGGTAAAAAGGACTTCGAGATCTCTGGCCAAAGCCTCACAAAATCCACCATATCCATCGCCATGATTAAAATTCTAATATGGAATGCTAGGGCATCGCAGGTCAGAACACTCTCAACCGCATCAAGACACTCAAAAACCTCCATAAAATCAACCTGATAGCTATTATTTATGCCAAAAGTTAGCGCCGATCAAATTGAGCAGTATAGAATTATTCTCAGATATGATGACGCCACCTCGAGCGGCAAGGATATTTGGATCCTCCATGATCGAAAGTTCTCCACATGGCTGGTCATGTACTGCGATCAATGCATCTTCGTGGAATTCTATCACCTAGAATTGCCCATCAACGACCTTTTCTCCGTTGTCCACGGGAGGAAATCGAAGAAGAAGCGCCGAGACCTATGGGAGCACCTCCTCCATATCACAACCAACTACGCTGACAAGCCTTAGATCTGTGGTGGAGATTTCAATGCCATCCTCTTCCCTGATAAGAAATCTGGTGGGAACGCGTCATACACGGGATCGATGATCAACTTCAATCAATTCATCTTTGAAGTCAACCTGATTCAAGTGTCGTACTCCAGGCCCAAGTTCTCATGGTCTAACCAGAGAGAAGGCTTCAATGGCCAACAATTTTGCCTCGATTGTGTGATGGTGAATCAAGATACACTCGACTCTATCCATAGAGCTCACGTTACCCATCTTAGCAGCGTGGAGTCAGACCACACCCCCATGCTATTTAACATCACTTTTGTTGGTCCCGGGGCTTGATCAAAGATGGTAGACTCGATGTCGAGATCAGAGGGTCAACAAATATTTCTGATATTTCTCGAGATCCAAGAGGAATACTATAATATGAATCTGATTACAAAAGCAACAATAATCAGAAAATAAATCTCACGTTCTTTCTCGCAATCGCAGTTGCTGACGGACAGAACTGGGTTCAGAAAATAAATCTCATGTTCTTCCTCGCAATCGCAGTTGCTGATGGACAGAACTGAGTTACAACTCAGATGAAGGAGAAGAAAGAAGAAAGAAGAAGAGAAAAGGTTCTTGCTGGGGGGATTAAGATCACCGTTGCTCAAAGCAAGATTCGCCCCACCACGATCTGCTTCCAGGAACCAGCAAGTTCACGAAGAACTTCTGGAACGCTCGTAAGTCAATATTTAAGACTTGAACGGGCTTCCTGGACTTTACAGACTCTATTAACTCTCTTCTTGGTGCATCTTTCAAAGGAGGCCAAGGGGCTCTATTTATAGAGTGGAGTTGAGACTTCATCTCTTCTTCTATCCAATGTGGGACTAAAATACCAATACTCAAAAATAGAGTTTGATATTTTAGATCATCCCACAATCAGCATAGAAGTGTACCAGTCCACGCATACCCCCCGAACACTTCCGTGCATGCACGAGATATCCTGGAGTCCGTGTCCGAGTCCGCACAACAAAAATCAACTTGCATCCTTGTTGGAATTAATCATTTTTTTCTAAAAAATACTCCCACATGGCACAAACTTGTGCCCCACTACACCTCATGTGCACACCTCAACACAAGCAATGTATTATATTGAGATACTCACCATTTGGTGTAGCCGATGTGGGACTATCTTTTCTAGTCCAAAGGCAAAAACACCAACAATCCTCCACATATCTCAATATATGGATTGAGTGTTCCCCACAGTGACTGCCCATCATGCATTAGGAGAGATGTCGCTACGACTTGAATTTTCCCGCATAGGTTAAATAACAGCATGATACAAGAATGGACTAAGCCTTGAATTCTGCACCATAACTGCAATTTTTCCTACTCACATAATGACATCAATTGTGCTTCTGGCTGCACATTGAAGGCCTTGTGCCAGCCTGGTTTCAGTGTATAATTTTTGGGCGCCTACAAGTTTACCCTCAAGAGACGGCCTGATATCTCTGTCCATACACTATAGGTGAGTTCTTTATAAAGAGTCATGGCATGAAGCATTGTGCTTCTTTGCGGTGCTACACCGCTATGACATGGTTTAAAGCCGAGGCTTTACCCCACCTGGGTACCTCATCGTAGTGTCATACTACTGTAGCATAAGGTCACAGGCCTCTTTGTAGTGCCAAACTACCCAGCAAGAAGCCTTGCGCTTCCGTACGGTGTTACACCGCTATGACATGGCTCACAAAGCCGAGGCTTTACCCTACTTGGTACCTCTTCGTGGTGTCATGCCACTGTAACATGAGGACATCGTCCTCTTTGTAGTGCTGTCTACCTCTCTTTATTACGATTATCATACAGCATTAGGCTACCTGCCTATTTGCGGTGCTACTCCGCTGTGACTTGGCTTGCAAAGCCGAGGCATTACCCCTACTGGGGAACCTCATGGTAGAGTCACCCCACTATAGCATGGAGTTACACTCCTTGTAGTGCTGCGCTACCGTGCTTCCTGTAAAGCACTCCAGTCATTCACTCTGTCTGAGAACTTATTAAGACATTTAAGCCAACCTTCCCACAGGATCCATTTTCTGCAGAAAACAACAGTAGACAATAGTGGTTGTAGGTCCATAACCTCTCAATGTCACAGAGGACAAGTACCCACCGTTCCTGATATTCTTATGGTTAATAGTCCTCCCTTGAACCAGAAGCTAGATGCCTAGTAGATTTCTCTTTGAACTAATAGCATAAAACTTTATGGTAGGATTGTAATAACACAATATCAGAATGCCTTCAAGCCTATTTTACAAGCTGTGTCATCGACCAGCTGGCGCTTGAGGCCCTCGGTAAACGGATCCGCCAGGTTCTCCTGACTCTGAACATCAATCACTGTAATAACACCCCTCTTGATGAGATCGTGTATTGTCATGTGCTTCAACCTCACAGTCCTCTTCTTCCCGTTAAAGAGGTCATTTGATGCCACCGCCGCAGTTGCCTGGTTGTCGCAATATATCGGTATCCCTGATATTTGTACCCCAACCACTGGAAGATCATACATGAGCTCCCGAAGCTATTCTGCTTCCTCCACTACGGTATCAAGTGCAAAGAACTCAGATTTCATGGATGACCGCGAGAGCATAGTCTGCTTCTTCGATTTCCATGATATAGAAGCTCCACCCATTGTGAAAATGTATCCACCTGTGGACCTCTCGCTCTCCACTTCTGAGCACCAACTGGCATCACTGAAGCCTTTTACTACCGACGAATCTTCGCTGTAGTACAGTACATATGTCTGAGTCTTCTTGAGATATCTCATAACCCGTTTCACAGCTTTCCAGTGCTCAATGCCTGGGTTGCTCGTGAAATGACTCAGCATTCCCACAGCGAAAGCTATGTCAGGCCTTGTGGTAGTTATAGCATACATCAAACTCCCGATTACGCTTGCATACTCCAGCTGCCTGATGCTTTCCCTTAAATTAGGCTTCAGTTTCAGATCACACTTGTATGGCGTATCGATCCCTGGAAGATCCTGATATCCATAACAAGTGATTATCTTCTCAACATAATGACACTGTGACAGCGCTAGTCCAGTGTCTGTCCGGATGATCTTGAGTCCCAAGATAACATCAGCATTCCCCAAGTCCTTCATACTAAACTTCATCGAGAGGAACTTCTTTGTCTCCATGACACAGCTTATATCCGTACCTAGGATTAGCATGTCGTCCACGTATAGACAAACGATGACTCCTCTTCCGTCAGCAAACTTCGTATAGACACACTTGTCTGATTTACTGACCCTGTAGCCATTTGACCTTATGACTTTGTCAAACTTCTCATGTCACATTTTGTGAGCTTGCTTTAAACCGTACAGAGATTTTGCCAACTTGCAGACTTTGTCTTCAAGACCTTTGATGACAAACCCTTCTGCTTGTTGTATGTAGATCTCTTTGGTTAGCTCGCCATTCAGGAATACCATTTTCACATTCATCTGATGTATCACCATATTATGTATCGCTGCGAGAGCAATCAACATTCTGATGGTGGTCATCCGGGCTACTGGAGCATATGTGTCAAAGTAGTCGATCCCCTGCTTCTGAGAAAATCCCTTGGCCACTAACCTGGCATTGAACTTGTCAATAGTTCCAGCTGCTTTCATCTTCTTCTTGAAGATCCATTTGTATTCGATGGGTTTCGCTCCTTCAGGAAGATCAACCAACACCCAAGTGTTATTTGAGGTGATGGAATCAATTTCATTGTCAATCGCCTCCTTCCAGAAAACATCATCTCTGGTCTTCATCGCCTCATGATAGGTGATGAAGTCATCTCCGAAGTTGTTCGGCCTCCTCGCTCGCTTCGACGACGGCTCAGCGAGTTCTGGTTCAACCGTTATTTCAACAACAACATCTTCTTGGACTACTTCTTTATTAAAAACTTCAGTTTCTTGTGCACCCTTATTGTTCTTCGGTTTATCCGTAAGAATAATATTCTTATGCCTTGCAAATTATCTTCACGAGATTCGATGATATGATTTGACTCAATATCAAGAAATCTTCGAGCATCACTCTTCTCGGCATACCCCAAGAAGATCAGCTTCGTAGTCCTAGTCCCCAGCTTCTGAATCTTCAGATCTAGGAGCTTCACATAAGCCAGAGACCCCCACACTCGAATGACATTCAAGTTAGGTCTGACTTTTGAACCAGTGTTCAAGAGGTGTTACGTCCGAAGTTGCATACGGCACTCTATTTAGAATAAAAGTGGTCTTCAATGCAGCTTCTCTCCATTAGTATTTATGAAGACCCGTAGTTAGCAGCATTGAGTTCATCATTTCTGTCAACGTTCTGTTCTTCCTCTCTGCTATCCCTTTAGATTGAGGAGAATACGGAGCAGTAGTCTCATTGATGATTTCATGTTCTTTACAGAACGATGTGAATTCATGAGACCTATACTTTATATTTCGATCACTTCTGAGCAGTTGTAGATCGGTTTAACGTTCAGCTTCAGTCCTGAAATCTATGAACTACTCGAATGCTGCATCCTTCTACTTGAGAAGTCGTGCGAACGTACACTTTGAGAAATGCTTCGAACCGGCCTCTGTGGAGAATTGATAAAAGTTACAGATATCTGAGTGTACTAACTCCAAATGATCAATACTTTAGTTCAATCGTCTGAGCAGCTTCCCAATAGTCGTGTATCTATACAGATCTTAAACTCGTCCACCTCCTTACCCCCATATTTTGAAGATAAGGTCCCGGTAGGACAGCTTGCGTCTGCTTCTGTCATAGAACAACTCTCAGTCCACTCAATGAAGTAACTTTATCGCCATCAGTAGAAGTTCGAACATTCCTTCAGCACCGAACATCTTTTCGAAGCATGTTCCTCGCCAAAAAATTACCATCTGGCTAGTACGAATGTCCATCTTTCAAGTCTGTATCAGATAACAGACTTTCTGAGATCAGATCGCCAATAAATCTCTGGTACGTGCAACACGCATTCCAGTGTCCTTGTCGGTGGTTAATAACCACTGTCTCGATCTTCAAAACTTATGCTAGATATATGTTCGCCATCGAGACCTTCGTCATAACATGGCTCGTCCTTGGTGAACAGCTCCTTTGAGAGCACACGTGGTCAGATGCACTAGTGTCAGACCACTAGTCAGCTACCACGCTAGATAACTCAACCTGTGCAACAATAGCAACCAAGTTAAGTAATCAAAATAACCAAGTTTAGCTATACCTGCAATTTGGTTTGGGCTTGGATTTGCATTCACTCATGTAGTGGTCATTCTTATCATAGTTGAAGCAAGTCACGTAGGACTTGAACTTATGTTACTTGAACGAAGGACCGTTCACTTTTAGATTAGAGGTGTCCTTCTTCTTGTGATGAGAAGCCACCTGCTTTCCCTTGAACTCTCTTATCTGCACCAAGTTGGCCTTAGCCAGTTGGTTGGACAGAGAGTCCATCTTCTGTTGAGATCGTATTTCATCCTCAACGTGGATCTCTTGTAGAATATCTTCCAAGCTAATGTCCAGCTTCTTCCGATGCATTCTAGCATAGAAGTTGTTCCAACCAGCAGAAAGTTTCGAGACTATCCCTCCAATGACAAACTTGTCGACGAGGGGCATCTTCTCGTCATCTAACTTCTGGTACAACTTCAGGAATTCCTTCACTTGCGGTAGCATCGCCATCTCGTCTTCGAAGAGCCACTTGTGGTACTTCTCGACGATGAAGATTTTGGATCTGTTCTCATCATCTTCATATAGCTTACCCAAAGAATCCCCGATCTCTTTGGCCTTCACCTTCTTGAAATATGACTCTGCCAGAGAGTCTTCCATAGAATTGAGAATCAGCAGTTTACTGATGCTGTTTTCTCTCTTCCATATGCTCTGCTTGACGAGTGCAGCAGCAATAGCGTCGGCAGTTCCTCCTTCCGGAATCGTCGGTTCCTCTTCCAGATTTGGAAATATTCTCCGTCGAATTTCTCCAACTTGTTAAAGCTGGTATCGATGAGAGAAGCATGAGAGTTCTCCATCTACAAGGATCTTGCTTTGAGATTGTTGGTCCCGGGGCTTGATCAAAGATGGTTGACTCGATATCGAGATCAGAGGTTCAACAAACGTTACCTTCTGATATTTCTCGAGATCCAAAAGGAACACTATAATATGAATCTGATTACAAAAACAATAATAATCAGAAAATAAATCTCACGTTCTTCCTCGCAATCGCAGTTGCTGACGGACAGAACTGGGTTCAGAAAATAAATCTCATGTTCTTCCTCGCAATCGCAATTGCTGATTGACAGAACTGAGTTACAACTCAGATGAAGCAGAAGAAAGAAGAAAGAAGAAGAGGAAAGGTTCTTGCTGGGGTGATTAGATCACCGTTGCTCAAAGCAAGATTCGCCCCACCACGATCTGCTTCCAGGAACCAGCAAGTTCACGAAGAACTTCTGGAATGCTCGTAAGTCAATATTTGAGACTTGAACGGGCTTCCTGGACTTTACAGACTCCCTTAACTCTCTTCTTGGTGCATCTTTCAAAGGAGGCCAAGGGGCTCTATTTATAGAGTGGAGTTGAGACTTCACCTCTTCTTCTATCCGATGTGGGACTAAAATACCAATACTCAAAAATAGAGTTTGATATTTTAGATCATCCCATAATCAGCATAGAAGTGTACCAGTCCATGCCTACCCTCCGAACACTCCCGTACATGCACGAGATATCCTGGAGTCCGTGTCCGAGTCCGAGTCCGCACAACAAAAATCAACTTGCATCCTTGTTGGAATTGATCATTTTTTCTTCTAGAAAAATACTCCCGCATGGCACAAACTTGTGCCCCACTACACCTCATGTGCACACCTCAATACAAGCAATGCATTATATTGAGATACTCACCATTTGGTGTAGCCGATGTGGGACTATCTTTTCTAGTCCAAAGGCAAAAACATCAACAATTGTTACCTCCCCAACGCCTGCTAGATCCTTCAAATTTTAGCAACTTTAGACATCCCAGCCTAACTTTCGAATGGTGGTGAGCCAGGCGTAGGAGGGGTTCTAACACATGTGCCCCCTCATTAGCTTCTCCGTCAAACTCAGGAAGGTCGGACTCGCCCTCTCGAAGTGGAGCAAAAAGACCTACGGGGCTCTACAAGTCCGTTCACGAGGCTGAAGATGAAGTTGCACGTGCAGAGAGCAACTTTGCAGCCAACAATTCCTCGAAAACTAGCGCAGAATGTTAGCGGCTAGGGACAAACTCCAATAGAGCATTAGCGTGGAAACGACCTATTGGAGGCAGAAAGCTAGGCTATGCTGGGACATTCACGGAGATCAGAACACGACATTCTTCTACGCGTGTGTGCGCCACAAGCAGAGTAAGATGTCTATTCACTCGATCGTCGACTGCAATGGAGTGAATCTTCACACCCACGATGAAATTCAAGCCAAAGCCATTGCCTACTTCACCAAGCTGTTCACAAAGGAGGTCATCACCCTCGACTAGCAGACCTTAGAGGCCATCCCTCGTGACATCACTCAGGAAGATAATGATTTCCTTATCTGCCCAGTTTCTGAAGCGGTGGTCCTACTCGCCGACAACTCCCTGGACGAGGACAGCACCCTAGGGACGGACGGGTTCTCCAGAGTGTTCTTCTGTGCGGCCTGGGACATAAAGATAGATTTATTGGCTACGGTTAATGCCTTTTTTGAAGGCGCGAGATACCCAAGGGAGATATCGAACACCCTCATCATCCTTATTCCCAAGTGCACCAACCCTGAGTACTTCTTTGACTTCCGACCCATCTCCCTCTGCAACTTCATGAATAAGACGACATCCAAGGTCATCGCCAATCGGCTAGCCAGGTTATTGCCACAGATTGTCGCCAAAGAACATAATGGTTTCGTTAAAGGACGCGAAATTGTGGACAATATATCCTGGCTCAAGAACTCGTCAATGGTATATGATTCAAGATTCATGGCAGGAATATGGCCATCAAAGTTAACATGGAGAAAGCGTACAACATATTGGATTGGCATTTCTTTATTTGGGTGTTAAGGGGGTTTGGCTTCTCAGAAAGGTGGATTGATATCATTTGGCGCTCAGTTGCTAACTCATGGCTATCTCTTGTGATCAATGGAGTTGCGGCGGGATTCGTTAAGGCTCTCCGAGGCATTAGACAAGGCGACCCTCTCCACTCATCACTCTTTATCATCGTGGCCGAGGTGCTGAGTCGCAACCTCATCGGTCTTGGCTCCAGGCCTAGCTACCAGAGATTTAGGACCACCAGCGACTGGCCTATTGTCACCCACCTAGCATATATCGATGATCTCCTCATTCTCCTCCGGAGATAAGAGGGTCGTTCGCAACATCGGACGGATTCAATGTAGATTAAGATCTATTTCAAATCAGAAAGTGAATTCTACTAAGAGCTGCATGTATGTCAACGAGTCCTCCTCGGAATAGCACAACACTGTTTTGGCATCCAACTTGGGGTTCAAAGTCCGATCCCCCTTCACATTTGGGATGCCCACTAGCCTACGGGAGACGCAATGCTCTGCTGTTCAACTTCCTCATCCATAAGATTAGGTGCAAGATTGAGGATGGCTTAATAATCTCTTATCTCACAGCCGGATGTTGATTCTCCTGAAGCATGTCCTATCCTCTATCCTCTGTACATGCTTACGGCTTGTGATCCTCCAAAAAGTGTCATCAACATCCTCGAGAATATATTCAATTGCTTCTTCTGGAGACAAATGCGGGACCCCACAGAGATGATGGGATAGTTGGAAGACCATCGCCAGACCTATGAGGAGGTAGGGCTGGAGATACACAGCCTTACCGACATGATCGTAGCATTCTCGGCTAAATTATGGTAGATGATTCGAGCCAAATCCTCCCTATGGAGAGAGTATATGCAGGCCCGCTACTTACCGTACATACACCTCGCCATGACTGGAATTAATAGCGATGCCTCCTATATTAGGTGTAGGTTGCTCCGTGGGTGGGAACTCGGGAGAACGGTTTATTCGGCTAAGCCCTGATAACGGGAAGTCTATTGCAAACATGAAAGATTGGACCAGCCTCAGAAGACTGATGCCGATCGTACACGTTGCCCGTTCCGTTAGGATCCGAGATCTTTAGCAAAAGGGCCGCGAGTGGAATGTCGCCAGCATTTGACTAATGTTTGGCACTGCCGTCGCAGATGCCATAATCTGCCTCTCAGCCGAGGAGGATCGACAAGATTGGGAACCTAACTCTGTCAGTCAAT
>JANAVB010036410.1:0-28343 GCA_029216955.1 Iris pallida
AACATTATATATTTTACATTATATATTTTAACATTATATAATATATTATTATATATATATATATATATATATAATATATATATAGATAATTATTATATATTTTATAATAAATAGAAGGGAAAGAGGGGAGGGTGTGTGAGCTGTGTGTAGTAAGGGGCTGTCGAGACTGCCCCAAAGCAGTCCCAAACTCAACAGGAACAAAACATTCATAAGCCTACATGTATACTAGCAATATATTATATATATATATATATAATATATATAATATATATATATATATATTATATATATATATATACTATGGACGGATCAAAAGCCCCCCTTAGAAAACCCCCTAAAAACCCCCTCACTCTAACCGTAATTTAATGTTAATATTAACATTAAATACTAAATTAACATTAAATTAACATTAAAATAATATTAACATTAACATTAACATTACATTAACATTAACATTAACATTAACATTAACATTAACATTAACATTAATATTAACATTAATAAAAAAATTAATATTAACATTAACCTTAATATTAACATTAATATTACGAATTAGAGTGAGGGAGGTTTTTAGGGGGTTTTCTAAGGTGGGCTTTTGATCCGCTCCCTATATATATATATATATATATATATATATATATATATATATATATATATATATATATATAGATATATATATATATATATATATATATATATATATATATATAAATTATATACAAAAGAATGTAAATATAGTCTAACCACAAAATCGAAATCAGAATCTAATCAAAACTAACTTTAAACTCAGAAATCTGAACTAAATACATATATAGGCCTATATTTATATGCAACCAATATATATATATATATATATATATATATATATATATATATATATATAATATATATATATATATATATATATATATATATATATGTATATATATTTTGTTCATATATATATGAACAAAAAGGAAAAAATATATATAACTCATAGATTATTTATAGATGAAAGTAATCTAACTATAGGTATCAGTCAGAATCTATGCTAAACCTGTAACGACCATAGTTCGTATTACGTATTCTGGTATACGTGTACGTATTTTTGCATGTCTCCATGCATGGTTTATCTTGGAATTCATTTGCTTGGTTTGGTTTGGTTCGATTTGCTTGGTTCGGTTTTGTTGCATGTGGACCAACCCCACCTACCACCCCTCTCTTCGTTTATTAGCCGTATACCCCTTCTCTCTCCTCATTTACTTCTTCATTAATTCTTCTTCTTCCTCCATTACTCCTCCACCTACCAGAGAGAGGGCTTAGGCAAGTGCAACTTGTTTCATGGAGGAACTTAAATTTTATTGTTTCATTGTCTTCTCCACGAGATTCTAAGACACTTTAATACTTAGTATTTTTAATTTCCATGGTTCAATTTGTGTAGATCTAAGCTTGTTGTATTTTTTGGATTTTTTGGGTTTTGATCTATCTAACCTTGTTATTTTCAAGTTTTGATGGTTCCATGTTGTGGTGAATTTCTTTCTGCCCCATTTTAACCAATGGAAGTCTGGATTCTGACCTTGGATGAAGGTTTAGTGGAGCTTGGAAGCCACGGATTCTATGGTTCCTCTTCTCGAAAAAGTGGAGAAGAAGAACAGTGGATAGCCGTATGGCCTTTCATGCGGCATTTCCCTTAGCCGCATGAATCCATTTTCTCCCTGCCGTATATGCATGATTTACCTTGGCCGCATAGGCCATGGTTCCCTCGCCCCAGCCGCATAAGACTCCATTCCCTTAGCCGCTTGGCCTTGATTGGTTCTCGGCCGCATAGGCCATGGTTCCCCTTTCAGTCGCATAAACTCCTGGCAACTTTCAGCCGCATAAACTCATGCGTCCTTAGCCGCATGAACTCGTTCCCTATTAGCCGCACGAGCCCGCATCCTCCAGCCGCATGTGCCCCGTTCCCTTCTAGCCGCATGAGCCCGTATCCTCCAGCCGCATGCGCCCCGTTCCCTTCTAGCCGCATGAGCCCGTATCCTCCAGCCGCATGCGCCCCGTTTTCTTCTAGCCGCATGAGCCCGCATCCTCCATCCGCATGAGCCCCTTTCCTTTTTTAGCCACATGAGCTTGTTTTCCTTAGCCGCATGGCTCCTTCCATAGTCCTTGTCCTCTTTTATTATTATTGTTATTATTATTATTATATTGGAATGTTACAATTATGCTCATATTTTCTGACCCTCTGTGTAGCTTGGGTCCCTTGATAGAATGCATGTACCATGTAAATTCTGTACATGACCCATGAACATGATAGTGGCCCGTCGTAGCGTACTATTGATAAGTAAACCCGATATGATATACCTCGATATGCTGTTGTGATCGCTAGCTCGGCATGACAAGAATGATTGGCCTGGACACCATGGGCGATTGTGTTTGTACAATGAACTAGTATTGTCTTGCATCATGTCTAGGATAGGGACCCCTTAGTACCACGGTCAGGGGTACCTACTGAAATTGACTATGGCTAATAACTAAAAAATCCAGTAGTCATGGAGAGATTTCCCAACTACAGGCAATCCCGTTATCTGGGCGCCCCATCATGGGATTTGTAGCCTGTCGTTGAGTAGGGCACATTTTCAGCACACTGTCATGTGTTGCACCCACCAAGCTACTTAAGGGTACATGCATTTCTTGGACAATGTACCCACATGAATTCAATCCCCAAATTACGTCTGGATAACCTGGATGGTCTGTAGGACTTGTGGCTGTTGGAATAATCTCATTGCATCTTGCTAGTAACTAGGCATGTGATAACCCTAGTTAGTTAAAGTATCAAAGCCGTACTTATTTGCTTGGCCGTGAATGTTGGATGGAGTCTAAGTCTTGTCCTGTCCCGGTACCTGGTTACTTTAATAACATGATTATTTATGCTTGCCTTAACAATAATAATTATTTATATAATTATCTTTAATATCCATTTATGATATGCTGGTTTTAGTTCCTAAGTGAAGCCTCCTTTGTGGTACTTGCTTTTTCTGGGGTCTGACCCAGCTGGTTTTGTATGGCCAGATATCAGAGCAGCTCCAGAGGATCTACCTATCTTCCAGCCAGATGGTGACCACCAGGCGTAACCCTGGCAACGAGTGGATTCCTTTTGTTCTCCCACTTTATTGTACAAATATTCTTTTGAGGCGTTTAACCGGCGAGCACGTGTTAGCTTGTATTGTACCTTTATTTACTGTCTTCCTACGGGCTATAACATGATTGACAAATCCTAAGGTTGATCATGTATGAATGAAACTCTTGCTAGTCTTGACATTTTGTACGACTAGCTTCATGATCATCCAAATATGTAATGTATGGGACGCCTTACTATTGTATATTTGGTGCTCTGACATCTTGTAACAGTTATCGCTTGTTTGAAATTGAGACAATAGGATTGTTCATGACCATAAGAGATTGATGGCTTGTAGTTAAACCCTCATGTATCTAGACAGCCGTGACCGTATAGCGATGTGGGTTGCACTGCAATATACGTAGCTGGCTATGTTTGCCCCCGCTCTCCAGTATTCTGGTTCTGTGGCGTTACTTGGTTTAAGTGGGGGCCCATGCAGGTCTTGTAAATCAAGATATATGAGGGTTTACTGAATAGATATCTCAATCAGTACTCGCCCTTGATCTCTGCTTGTATCCTCTAAATCCATGGATTCTTGACCAGATCACATGCTTGTATCTTTGATCTGTCCTGGTCCTTCCTTATTGTTCTCTATGTCGTCTTCTTCAGCGGTATTGTTCCTGGTCCTACCGATCGGTAAGGCGGAGCACCTTCCGTGGACCAGCAGCAACCTGGAGATCAAGCCCAGCATTCAGGAGTAGCCTCCAGAGTCATGCCTATTGGGGGTCAAGAGCCACCAGTTCAGCCCGTCCAGCCTGTAGAGCCTGATGATGGCACCTTGGTGGGTCTCATTAGGATATTGTTAGCTTTTCAAGATCGTCGAGGAGATGCCTTGCACCAGGCAGTGACAGATGCTCTGACCTGAGGAGGTCATCAAGGTAACAGTACGGCCAACAGCTTCAAGCGTCTGAACCCTCCCTTCTTCGATGGTAGCAAAGATGCTATTGCCGCAGACGCTTGGATTCAGGATACAGAAGTGATTCTAGAAGCAGCTAGGACTCCAGAAGACGAGAAGGTGGCCGTGGTGCGCCTGCAGTTATTTGATCTTGCCCGCAGCTGGTGGGCGACGCAGGCCGTTGGATTAGTGGTACCTATTGCCTGGACAGTATTTTATGATAGATTCCCGACCAAGTACTTTGATGCTGTAGCTCGGTACGATCTACAGACGAGGTTCACCAATCTGAAGCAGATGGACAGGACGGTCGATGGATATGTGGCCGAGTTTTTGAGACTTAGTCGGTTTGCTCCCATCTTGGTAGCGACCGAGTTCGACAGAGCCCAGCGGTTCCAACAGGGGCTCCATCTAGAGATCTTATTGGCAGTGGAGCAGTTTGAGCATCAGACTTTTGATGTAGTATTGAGAGCAGCCAGGAAGTACGAGTATACCTCCCAGAGGATCGTGGATAGGACCGGGGATCGGAAGCGATCCTACAGCCAGATGAATCAGTCTTCAGCACCAGCCCCGGCAGCTAGGGCTTTGACCATTGGAGCTCCGAGGCGGGCGGCCTCAGTGACGTCGGTTCAACATTCAACTCCGACGTACCCTCAGCAGCAGAAGCAGAAGCACTCTTCCGCAGTGGAATATTCACACTGCGGGAAGCCAGGACATGTGGTAGCAGAGTGTCGTAGAGCACAGGAATTGTGCTTGGTTTGTGGTGTCCCGGACCACAAGGTTAGGAACTGCCCGAATAGGGGGAGTTCATCTTCATCAACCGTTTCTAGTCCTTCAGTTAGGGGGCCAGCCCCCGTACCAGTCCAACAGCAGCAGTACCCGTTTCTGAGGCCCTTACTGCCTCAGGCCCAAGCATTCCAGCAGCAGAGACCGCAGCAGTATGCCCAAGTCCAAGCTCAGACCCAGAATCGCCAGAAAGGTTTTCAGCAGAGGGGACCCGCACCCAGAGGACATGGTCAAGTAATGGCTTTAACAATGAAAGAAGAAGGATTCGCACCAGGTGAGGTAGTGGCAGGTACTATTCTCGTCAACTCCTTTCCAGCATTAGTGTTATTTGATTCTGGTGCATCGCATTCATTTATGTCTGCACGATTTGCGACACGGATAGGACTGGAGCCCGAGTCATTATCAGTAAGGCTCAATATACTTACTGGTAATGGACTTGTGGGAGTAGATAAAGTATTTTTCTCGTGTCAGATCGTAGTTATCGGTAGAGAATTTCCCGTTAGATTGATAGAATTCCCGATCCGATTACGATATGGTCTTATGGATGGATTGGTTGAGGAACCACTATGCTAGGATAGACTGCCATATTTGCAGGGTTATTTTTAGCATTCCAGGCGAGCCAGAGTTTTCCTTTTTCCGAGGCTAAGTTGAACCTTCTCCTCCAGTATTACGGATGGCAGTAGCAGCAGTGCAGTTACCCCGGATAGTCGAGGAGTTTCCAGATGTTTTTCCAGAAGAGCTTCCAGGAATACCGCCAGAGCGAAAGATCGAGTTCACCATAGACTTGATCCCAGGGACAGTCCCAGTGTCAAAGAGAGTCTACAGGATGGCGCCATCAGAGTTAGAGATATTGTACAAGATGATTGAAGAACTCAGAACCAAGGGATTTATTCGTGCTAGTGGATCGCCTTGGGGAGCCCCGATGCTTCTTGTGAAAAAGAAGGATGGTACATCCAGGTTATGTGTAGATTATCGTACCTTGAACTCAGTGACAATCAAGAACAGATACCCTCTCTCGAGGATAGATGACTTGTTTGATCAACTCAAGGGGGCAGTAGTATTCTTGAAGATCGACTTGCGGTCAGGATACCATCAGATCAGAGTCAGAGAGCAGGACATCCCGAAGACAGCTTTCAGATCTAGATATGGGCATTGGGAGTTCCTTGTTATGCCATTTGGAGCAACCAATGTGCTGGCTGTATTCATGGATCTCATGAATCGTATCTTCATGCCATACTTGGATTAGTTCGTGATTGTGTTCATAGATAACATCCTGGTCTACAGCAAGAGTGAAGCAGAGCATGAGCAGCATCTCAGAGTTGTCCTCTAGATTCTCAGAGAGCACCAGTTGTATGCCAAGTTCAGTAAATACGAGTTCTGGCTCGATCGTATCTCGTACTTAGGTCATATCATCACCAGAGGAGGAGTAGAAGTGGATCTCCAAAAGATTGTGGCTATCGAGACATGGCTAGTACCTAGCACAGTTGCAGAGGTTCGCAGTTTTCTTGGCATGGCCGACTACTACCGGCAATTTATTTCAGACTTTGCTCGAATTTCAGCGCCATTGACCCAGTTGACCCGCAAGGATGTGCAGTTTGCTTGGACATCAGAGTGTCAGGATTCTTTTGAGAAGTTGAAATGAGGCTTGATGATGGCACCCATTCTCACGCTTCCAGTTGGGACCGGAGGATTTTCAGTATATTGTGATGCTTCAGGCAGAGGTTTGGGATATATTTTGATGCAGCATGGGAAGGTAATAGCTTATGCGTCACGCCAACTTCGTGATCATGAGAGAAATTATCCAACCCACGACTTGGAGTTGGCAGCAGTAGTGTTTGCACCTAAGTTGTGGAGACACTACTTATATAGAGATAGGGTGGTGATTTTTAACGACCACAAGAGCCTGAAGTATGTGTTTACTCAGAAAGATCTTAACATGCGTCAGAGGAGGTGGCTAGAGATACTTGTGGATTATGATGTCAACCTGCAGTATCATCCAGGGAAGGCCAACGTTGTTGCAGATGCATTGAACAGAAGATTCGGAGTTTATTTCCTTACAGCACAGCCAGATTTATTTTCAGATCTTCAGAAGATGGGTATATAAGTTGTCCTTCCTACCAATGTGGCATTGATGGCCAGTATGCGAGTTCAGTCCAGTATAGTCGAGAGGATCCGGATGGCGCAGTCAATAGATTCCAAGCTTCAGCGGCTCAGAGCAGAGTGTGAGGCAGGACAAAGACCAGATTTATGCATTCATAAAGATGTTACACTTCGACATGGGAGGCGTCTTTGTGTACCCAGTGGTGATATCAGACAGGAGATCATGGCAGGGGCCCACAGTTTTCAGTATTTCGTTCATCCTGGTGGCACAAAGATGTACCGTGATATCCGTCAGCACTTTTGGTGGAATGGCATGAAGAGGGAGATAACCCGGTTTGTCTCTCGATGTTTGGTTTGCCAACAAGTTAAAGCTGAACATCAGAGGCCAGCTAGACTTCTTCAGCCCTTGCCGATTCCAGAATGGAAGTGGGAGCATATAACCATGGATTTTGTGACTGAATTACCTAGGTCCCCGGCCGGTAGAGATGTTATTTGGGTTGTTATAGACAGGCTCATGAATGTGGCTCACTTTCTTCCATTCAGAGTTGGTCAGTCGACGGCTCAGCTAGCAGAGATGTACCTTAGGCAGATCGTCAGATTTTATGGTGTACTAGTCAGTATCACCTCGGACAGAGACTCAAGATTTACGTCGCACTTTTGGCGCAGCCTGCAAGAAAGTTTGGGAACTCACCTCTAGTTCATCTTAGCTTATCATCTGCAGACAGATGGTCAGTCAGAGCGTACCATACGAACCTTAGAAGATATGTTGCGATCTTGTACACTCGACTTCGATGGTTCGTGGGAAGATCACCTGCACCTGGTGGAGTTCTCGTACAATAACAGTTTCCAGGCCAGTATCCAGATAACACCGTTAGGGACTATATGGTAGGAAGTGCAGATCCCCGCTAGCATGGGATGATGTTGGTGAGAGGTAGATGCTCGGTCCGGAAATGATTGCTCAGACGGTTGAGGTGGTCAGGGGAGTCAGAGATCATCTTCGCGTAGCGCAAGATTGCCAGCGTCATTGGACCAATTCTCATCGATGCCCCCTTTGAGTTTTCTGTCGGCGACCATGTATTCCTGAGGATTTTGCCTAACCGTGACGTCATTCGTTTTGGCGTACGAAAAAAGCTTAGTCCTAGGTATATAGGGCCGTTTGATATTCTGGAGCGAGTAGGTGATGTATCCTATCGTCTCGCTCTTCCACCGTCCTTACGTGAGGTGCATGACGTGTTCCATGTATTCCAACTACGACGATATATCTTGGACCCGAGCCATATCCTGGATCATTAGGAATTGGTTGTTGGTACCAACCTTTCGTATGAGGAGAAGCCTGTGTCTATATTGGACCGGAGAGAGAAGATACTCAAGAACAAGACTATTAAGTTAGTCCGTATTGCTTGGGGTCATCGCTCTTTGGGTGAGTCAACGTGGGAGCGTGAGGATGATATTCGATCGCGATATTCCGACCTGTTTGACTCGTAAGGTATAATATCTTCTTTATGCCTTATGCTCTCAGTTCCTTGCTTAAATGAATGATTGCTTGATTGATTGCCTTGTTATAGCTTGTCTGTGATTAGTATAGCTTGTCCTTGCCTTTCTAGCCTCTTAATTAAATTTCGAGGACGGAATTCTTTTAAGGTGGGTAGACTTGTAACGACCATAGTTCGTATTACGTATTCTGGTATACGTATACATATTTTTGCATGTCTCCTTGCATAGTTTATCTTGGCATTCATTTGCTTGGTTCGGTTCGGTTTGCTTGGTTCGGTTTGGTTCAGTTTTGTTGCATGTGGACCAACCCCACCTACCACCCCTCTCTTCCTTTATTAGCCGCATACCCCTTCTCTCTCCTCATTTACTTCTTCATTAATTCTTTTTCTTCCTCCATTACTCCTCCACCTACCAGAGAGAGAGGGCTTAGGCAAGTGCAACTTGCTTCATGGAGAAACTTAAGTTTTATTGTTCCATTGTCTTCTCAACGAGATTCTAAGACACTTTAATACTTAGTATTTTTAATATCTATGGTTTAATTTGTGTAGATCTAAGCTTGTTGTATTTTTGGATTTCTTGGATTTTGATCTATCTAACCTTGTTATTTTCAAGTTTTGATGGTTCCATATTGTGGGGAATTTCTTTCTGTCCCATTTTGACCTATGGAAGTCTAGATTCTGATCTTGGATGAAGGTTTAGTGGAGCTTGGAAGCCATAGATTCCATGGTTCCTCTTCTCGAAAAAGTGGAGAAGAAGAACAGTGGATAGCCGCATGGCCTTTCATGCGGCATTTCCCTTAGCCGCATGAACCCATTTTCTTCCTGCCGCATATGCATGATTTACCTTGACCGTATAGGCCATGGTTCCCTCGCCCCTGCCGCATAAGACTACATTCCCTTAGCCGCTTGGCCTTGATTGGTTCTCGGCTGCATAGGCCATGGTTCCCCTTTCAGCCGTATAAACTCCTGGCAACTTTCATCCGCATAAAATCCTGCTTTCTTATCAGCATGAACTCGTTCCCTATTAGCAGCATGAGCCAGCATCCTCCAGTCGCATGCGCCCCGTTCCCTTCTAGCCGTATGAGCCCGCATCCTCCAGCCGCATGTGCCCCGTTCCCTTCTAGCCGTATGAGCCCGCATCCTCCAGCCACATGCGCACTGTTTCCCTCCAGCCGTATGAGCTCTTTTCCTTGGCCGCATGAGCCCCTTTCCTTTTCTAGCCGCATGAGCTTGTTTTCCTTAGCCGCATGGCTCCTTCCATAGTCCTTGTCCTCTTTTATTATTATTATTATTATTATAATTATTATCTTGGATTGTTACAATTATGCTCATGTTTTCTGGCCCTCTGTGTAGCTTGGATCCCTTGATAGAATGCTTGTACCATGTAAATTCTGCTCATGACCCATGAACATGATAGTGGCCCGTCGTGGCGCACTCTTGATAAGTAAACCCGACATGATATACCTCGATATGTTGTTGTGACCGCTAGCTCGGCATCACAAGAATGATTGGCCTGGACACCGTGGGCGATTGTGTTTGTACAAATGAACCAGTATTGTCTTGCATCATGTCTAGGATAGGGACCCCTGAGCACCACGGTCAGGGATACCTACTGAAATTGACTAAGGCTAATAACTAGAAAATCCAGTAGTCATGGAAAGATTTTCTAGCTACAGGCAATTCCATTATCTGGGCGCCCCATCATGGGATTTGTAGCCTGCCGTTGAGTAGGGCACATTTCCAGCACACTGTCATGTGTTGCACCACCAAGCTACTTAAGGGTACATGCATTTCTTGGACAATGTACCCACATGAATTCAATCCCCAAATTGTGTCTGGATAACCTGGATGGTCTGCAGGGCTTGTGGCTGTTGGAATAATCTCATTGCATCTTGCTAGTAACTAGGCCTGTGATAACCCTAGTTAGTTAAAGTATCAAGCCGTACTTATTTGCTTGGCCGTGAATGTTGGATGGAGTCTAAGTCTTGTCCTGTCCCGGTACCTGGTTACTTCAATAATATGATTATTTATGCTTGCCTTAACAATAATGATCAGGGGCCAAGTTCTGTTCAAGCGAAGGGTTACAACCCCGATCTTTGTTTGGTTTAAGGGTTGTAACCTGGCTCTCGGAGCAATTCTGTGTCCTCTTTTCGTTTATTGTCTTATTGCACCCTATGTCATGATCATCATGTTCTACTTTTCTAACAAAAAATTGAGGCAAGTTTATATTCAGGTGAAGGGTTACAACCCCGGTCCTTGTTTGGTTTAAGGGTTGCGACCTGGCTACCTGAATAGTTTCCTCGTACTCAATTCACTGTTGTTGGCTATGTTATTATCGGTTTTCTTTATATATAATTATCTTTAATATCCATTTATGATATGCTGGTTTTAGTTCCTAAGTGAAGCCTCCTTTGTGGAACTTGCTTTTTCTGGAGTCTAACCCAGCTGGTTTTGTATAGCCAGATATCGGAGCAGCTCCAGAGGATCTACCTATCTTCCAGCCAGATGGTGACCACCAGGCGTAATCCTGGCAACAAGTGGGTTCCTTTTGTTCTTCCACTTTATTGTACAAATATTCTTTTGAGGCGTTTAGCCGACGAGCACGTGTTAGCTCGTATTGCACCTTTATTTACTGTCTGCCTACGGGCTATAACATGATTGACAAATCCTAGGGTTGATCATGTATGACTGAAACTCTTGCTAGTCTTGACATTTTGTACGAATAGCTTCATGATCATCCAAATATGTAATGTATGGGATGCCTTAATATTGTATATTTGGTGCTCTGATATCTTGTAACAGTTATCGCTTGTTTGAGATTGAGACAATAGGCTTGTTCATGACCATAAGAGACTGATGGCTTGTAGTTAAACCCTCATGTATCGAGACAGCCGTAACCGTATAGCGAGGTGGGTTGCACTTCAATATACGTAGCTCGCTATGTTCGCTCCCGCTCTCCAGTATTCTGGTTCTGGGGTATTACAAAACCTCAGCTCTAACTCAGAAATCTGAGTTCAACTCGAAAATCTCGATTTCAACTAAAAATCACTTCACAAACAAACCCAACATAAATACCCAAACCAACTCGATACCCAAAACGCAAAATACAAAACTAGAACTCGCGAAACTTGGTAAACATGAAGGTTTATATGTGTGTGACGTGCTCGTATCAAATTTGAGTCAAGTTCGTATCCAGATTGTGTCCATGAAGTGCATATCAGCACTGGGTTACACACGTGTAGTACAATCGTCGTGGGGACGTGCACATCGATCTAGAACTCGACACAGGCCACGTCGTGTCTCGTAATCATGCACGAAGGTCGACCTAGCATAGGTCTAGGTGTCCAACATCCTGCTACATGATTATGTGTCCACGTGTCGAAGAATCGCACGCGTATCAGAGCCGACCTGCACGTGCATGTACAACAGGCCCTGGTCGGTGCAGCCTCGATTTCTTCTCGCACACTTCACCAAACATCGTAAAATTTTTGGAGAGCGTAGGCAGAGGTTGCCCCCATGTGTCCATGAAATTTCACGTGAAACCATGTCCTGTGCATCGAGTTATGACACTCGAACAGCAGGACACGCATGGGACTGTGCACGGGCTTCGTGCACGCGTGTCCATGTTCGATTTGGACACCGAAAACGTGTCAAATCGAGATCCGTCTTCACAAAAGTTGTTTCAAATATACACGGCAACAAATTTACGTAAACAGAATTAAAAAAATACGAACTTTCAATTCTAAGCAGCATTTCGTCGAACCCGTGTCCCAATACACCGATACGCGTTCGATATTCCTATCAAACAGCTACAAAATCCTACCAAACTACATGCACATTTCCGGGGTACCTATATGGATGAATCTACAAGGAAAAATCAGAATTTACATGTGTTTAGAGGGGTTTACCTATTGAGAGACAATATCTTAATAAAACGAGCCTCCAAACGCGTAGATGCCGATTTCCCCCGGTCTAACGTCTCTGATTCCTTGCTAGCAAGTCTCCAGCAGATTCCTCTCCTCCCAACGATCGTAAACGCACTTCGTTTGGAAGAATTTGGATGAGAATTGAGAAAAGTGAACTTTTGGAGGAGAAGGGAGAATTTTAGGGTTTGTGAAACATGACGGCTACAAGTTTTCTCACAATATGAAGGAGGGGGCTGCTGTTTGGCCGGCCATAGGGTATGGCTAGGGTTAGATTAGGGTTTGCTATGGGCCACTATGCAATTAAAACTCATATAAAGTCCATTAGCAAAAAGGCAAAAAAGCTACATGTAAAAATAGCCAAAAATTGATTTAATTGCTTTCTAATATGGACTAAAGCTCTAATTTAAAATCTAATTAGCTAAAAAGGATTCTAATCACATGGTTAGTCTTCTAATCAAGGTTGGCTAAGGTTAAACCATTTACTACTACCAAAAACACCAATCAGAGCCACACACCAATCTATTTAAAATAATAATAATAATAATAATAATAATAATAATAATAATTCAAATTTCACATAATTACTAAAATACTCCTAATTAGAAAAGTGGGAGTGACATCATGCGACAGAGGTCCTGCTCCCCCATGTCACTGATCTTCGATCCCCCGAGCTGCTTTGCATCTTTCTTCGTCTCCAGCTCTTCGACCGTCACATCGACGCTAGCTGCCATGCGTAGCACCTCTTGCACTACTAGGATCCTGTCGATATCAACAACACGATCAAGACTGAAGTACCTGACGATCAGCCTAACCGCAAGTCTCGGCTGCCTGTCCTCGACTTCTGTCTTCCACCGAAAAGTGTTATCGTTTTGACGAGCTTCTTCATCCTTGGTTGGCCCAACCAAGCAGACGGTGCGGTCCTCCTGAGATTCGAACTCCTGAACCTGCCCACCTTTATGTCTGAACTTGAAGCTCCCCTATACACATGCATCCTCAAGCAGAACATCACGCACTGTGCATGCCGTCGATGACCTACAGCTCCCTATGAACTGTGTGAATGATGATGCTCCTACCTCAGATTGAGTTTGCTACAAGCCTTGATCTCCTTTCTGGCTTCGAACTGCTGAAACTGATGTCGCTCCGTAAAGCTTTGGCAAATCACCCGTCGCCAAAACCGGATCCCTAGAGCAGCTCCCACCTGGAGACCGACCAGCTGTCATGGGACCGACAGACTGACCCTCAATCTTTGACTCACCACCATCCTTCGCTTTGTCTCGACGAACTGAATCCTCTGTATCCCTCAAAGCACCTAGAAGCCCCTCCTCAGCAAGTTTTCGACGATCTACCTCCTGTCGAACACCCCTCGAGTCTCCATCCGGTGTCTGTGGCCTACCTGTATAGCTCAGCGGCTTGAGCATGTACATGCCACAACACAAATCTCCCCGAGCCAGCTGTTGGGAACCCTTCGCAAGTATACAATCTTTGTCCCCAAACAGACTGCGACAGCCATCATTTGCCAGCCTCCCTATCGAAATCAAGTTATAGTGCAAACTCGGTACATGTCGCACACCCATGAGAACGAGCTTCTCACCGAGCTCCATTGTCAAGTGCACATTACCGATGCCTACAACTGCAGCCGTCCCCTTGTTGTCCATCTTCATATGTCCAAACCTGCCGCCACGGTATAACGTGAAGATCCTTCTATATGGAGTGGCGTGATATGACGCCCCGTGTCCATGACCTAGTTGCCGTCATGACACATGTCATAAGGTTCTTCTGCGTTGGTTGCTGCGATGATGATATCTTCCATTGCTATGAGATCCTCCTGATCGTCCTTATCTTTTGCCTTCTCAGCTTTGAACTTCATGCAGTTCCTCTTGATATGACCCCTTTCACCACAGTGATAGCAGCCCTCCTTGCAATCCACAATCGTAAGATTCCGAGAACTCCCCCTGTCCTCGCCTGTAAATTGGGTCTTTCCTTCCCGTAGGAAGTCACTAGAGCGAACTCCTGCGACGATTCCACTTGCTTGCGTCGAACCTCCTCATTCAATAAGCTACTTTTGACTGCTTCTATCGTGACAACTCCATCAGGCGCAGAGTTGTTCACCTACACCACCAACGTCTCCCAGCTTTCCGGCAGAGAACTCAAGATCAGTAGGGCCTGAAGCTCATCATCAATCACCATCTTCATCGCAGACAGCTGATTGATGATACCCTGAACCTCGTTCAGATGTTGTGCCACTGGGGCACCCTCTGTGTACTTCGAGTTGACGAGTTGGCGAATAAGAAATGCATTGTTGCCAAAAGTCTTCCTTTTGTACAGCGAATGCAGCTTCTCCCATACTGCTTTTGCTGAACTTTCCATGGACACGTGGTGAAACACTGAATCATCCAACCATTGGCGGATGAATCCAACGGCCTTCCGATCCAGTCGTTTCTAGTCTTCAGCAGCTTTGTCTATTGGCTTTGCGTTGTCACCCTCCAACGGACCATGCAAGTCCTTGCACCAGAGTAGATCCTCCATCCTTGGCTTCCAAATCATCCAATTTTCCTCTGTGAGGGTGATCATACGAGTTTTTATCTGCTCCGTAGACATGGTTGCTAGAACCTTCAAAGCACTGATACCAGATGTTGGGAATCAGATGCGCCCTCTTGCGCTCCGATACCATATCTGAGACGTTGCCGCAGCGGAAACTTAGGCCAACTCACCTGAAATAACCAATTTCCGTCTAACGGACACCAAGCACAGATAAAGACAAGTATATTGCGATGACTACGTCACCTGGACAAATCCCAATCTATATAAATCAGATAAAATTACAAGATTGATAAAAACTAATGTTGAACCATTTGCCCTAATAAGTTTAACCCTCTCACCACACTCAAGAAGAAAAGAAAGATTACAATTGGAATCGCTCACCAACCCATAGCAATCTTCCTAACCGAAGTTGACGACCCTCGATTAGATATCTTCTTCCTTCTGCCTTAGATGGCGAAGTCCTAAGAGCAAAGTGCGGAACTTTCTCTTAGATTTTCTGTTGACGAGCACCTCGAATCTCCACTTTTTGTGCTGTGCTTTGTGCCTCCACCCTCACCCCATATATATAGGATGAGAAACACTTATTTTATGTTATAATAGGATTTCTTAAATAGAAAGTCCTCAAATAAGAATCCTACTACACCTAAAATAGCCCGTCAACATTTTATTTTAGATTATAATAGGATCTCTTAAATAGGAAACCCTCAAATAAGAATCATATTATATCTAAAATAGCCCAGCACTAATTATGGACATCCAAATCAAATTAAATCAAATATTTAATCAGAATTATATATATATATAATTCTAAAATTATAATAATTATTTGTTTTCTGATACCAAAAAATCAGATACTCTAATCCAAAATTACAGATATCATTGATATCGATATTCATATGAATGATCCGGAACCGATACCGATATTATCAACCTTGTTTAATTCATAGTCTTTTAGTTGTACTAATTGTTTGGGTGAGTTCCCCCAATTCCCCAAACGGATGGTACCATAGCTATTGTATGACCAACGCGATTATCTTAACCAAAGAAGCGAACTTTATTACATGTATAAAAGCGTGTCAAAAAAATTAAAAATCGTACAAGCAGAAAATCTGATTATGGCGTGGATTATGTGACAGAAAGAAAATCATACAAGCAGAATGTGAATGAGAGGGACATGTGTTTGAATAAGAGAATGCTAGAAGAAAGCTGATTATGTGAAGTAAGATGAAGTCAGATATGCGAACAGATAGATTTAAATGATGATAATCGATCGAGCAAAAATATATAGCAATATTAGGTGAACAGACATATATCGGACACAACATGTCCGTATCATAATAGTCCTACCATGTCGTGTCGTACTTGTGTCATTGCAACATAGCTTCTTGACTAATTGACTATCGGTCGATAGTGGTCCAATACGGCTACCGATATAGTTTGGACGTCCCAATCTGTCACGACCCGTACCCATTTTTTTTAAACGGATACGAGACGTGTCTAAGCCAGCCTACGCCGCAGTATTGGCGGTAGAACGCTGTCACGGCCATGAAGATCAAAATCACAAATAATGCTCATTCACATAATTAATTTAATTTACAATGATAATAAGTTTTACATTTGCAGAAAAATATAAACTTGTATAAATATTGGAATGACTACAGCTCCGCTATCTAGCTAGTTTCTAGGCTTTTGTCTGCAAGTACCCCCGTATCTTCCATACTAAGTGAATCCACGGCTAACCTGAAAAATATTAATTTCAAGTCAGGAATGGAACGAGCATAATTCACTGAATGCGATTTCAATAAATAAAAATGACTATACAACAGAGGTTAGACATCAATTACATATTTTTGAAAATAAACAGAAAAGACAGAAAATCAGTAGCAAATAAATAGACAAAATACTTTTCCAACTGCTAGAAGTACCTTTGATATATGATCAGTCTGGGACACTACACCGCGAGGTCTACGAGGTCTACTTGTACGAAAAATAAACAATGTCTACGAGGTCTACTTGCATAAATTAAACAATGTCTACGAGGTCTACTTGCAGAAAATAAACAATGTCTATGAGGTCTACTTACAGAAAATAAACAATGTCTACGAGGTCTACTGCATGAAAATAAGCAATGTCTACGAGGTCTACTGTATGAAAATAAACAATGTCTACGAGGTCTATTGCATGAAAATAAATAATGTCTACGGTCGGATCACACATCCTTGGTACTTCTCATTTCCGACTCAACAATTTATAATAGAATATAAAAATCACATAACCAATGGCCAATCAATGAAATATAGTGAAGATCAATATCGAAATGCAGACAATAAAATGTACTCGCCTGTGGTCCTTTGCTGGTGAAACCGATAATCCAAACCACTCAGTGTACCACAATAGTCAAAACACGTACAACAGTCTCCAGATGCTGAAATAGACATTATCAATATTCTCAGAATAGTTAAAATAGCTAGGATTGCCTGTCCTTAAGTCTAATTCTGGACACAGAGGAAAAACGGTAATTTTGGGTCAAAACGGTGTCCGCCGTTGAACCCGCTTTGCACCGAAAAGCGTGCCAGAGTCAATGGTATCTAAAGTTATCAAACTATATGTCTACAAATTTATTTTGATGATACGAACCCAACCGTATGTCCAAATTTGGATTCCGGCAGGCCCTGCACAAAATCGTCCGTTGAATCGGACCGTGGGGCCCGCAAAACGACGATCCAATCAACTGTCTCAGAATCGGACCAAACTTGGCATACAGGACCAGAAAAATGATACGGTCCTGTTGGCATAACTTTTGCCTCGATCTAACGAGCGTGCACAAACTAATTAAAAAATTTGCACAGAGGCCGATACGGTAAATTTCGACGGATACGCATCAAATTCGTCGCGCACACGCGACCAATTTAAATTCCGTCAAAGCCCACACATCCACGAAGCCATTACGCACCTTTTGATGCTTTCGGTTCGCGACCACGTCACCCGGATTGGCGGGACGCACGTCGTATCGAAGAGTTTTTCATAATTTTTAACATTTTTAAACAGATTTTTCCTAATCTTTGAGTTCTGTTTATTCGGCACACATTGCATGAATACAGAAAAAAAAAAGAAGGGTTTCCTTCTCCTATATATTGGCTATAAGTGTCTTCAAATAGAATTTCGAAATCATGCACGGGTTGGGAGAAAACTGACCGTGAACTAGAGTCGTTGGACTGGTTTTCTGTCCTGTTTAGGACAAATTTTTCGGTGACTTCGAGTCGACTTTTCGAGCGATCGAATACATCTATGTACAAAATAAAGGAACAAGATTGAAGGGGGTCATGTCGGGATCGTACCTGACAAAACCGTTCATGATTTGGTGAAGCAACGAGGGAGATATCGCGTCACGAACTCACGGCGACTCATGCCATTCACTGCTATGGCTGTGCTCCTTTTGTCCGCGCGCGAGGTTCTCTGGCCGACCCCGGCCGCGTGTGGTGGCGGCTCTAGCGTCGAGCGGCCGTCCAGGGTGGCTGGGGCACGCACGGTTGTCCATGGGCGGCGCTGGGTAGGATCGAGATTAGGGTTGCTGGCTTTCATACACGCGTGTGTGTATTTTTATACCGAGAACGAGAGGCTCGGGTTCAGTTGAGTTTTTATGCTGAGAGTTTTCCTCTCGGTTTCACATGGGTTATTAGCAACTCATGTGGGCCTGCGGCCTGGGAAGTCTATGCGTGGGTTTTATTCCTTGGTTTTGTGTGATGTTCGGGCTCGGCTTGGCTAAAATGTATTGCTGTTGCTCACTATTTTCTATTATATGATATATCTATCCATATATTTATTTATCTATATCAATATATATATATATATATATATATATTTATTTATTTAATTATATACTATTCTCATAAGATCTAAATAAATCCCCATAGCATCTATTCTTAGTGCAAGGCCTATTTTTTATAAATAGGAATACATGTATATATTTATATAACATTTATTTGACAAGCAATATAACCAATGATAATAAAATAATATTATATAATAAAATCTCTATAAAATAATAACAACAATAATAACAAATTCAATAACTCAATAATGGTATATATGTCATTACGTACAGTCCTGTCACGACCCGCACCCGCTTTTCGGATACGAAGCGTGTCCAAGCCCAGCTACGCATCGAGCGGACTCCAGTCCGACTTGAATACGTAAACGCTATCAAGGCTATGATGTACTACCAAATCATGACAAACAAATCTATATCTCAATCCACAATAAGAATAGGAAACATGAATGAACACTATGGGTCGTGGTCTACAGCCCACTAGCATAAATGTCCGATAAGACTCTAAAGAATATAACAAGAGTCTACAACTGGAACAAGGAACATGATATCTCATGATAAGGAATGAAAAGCACGAGCGGATAATAAACACAATAACGGTACCTGAAACCCGCAAGAACCGCAAATCCTCCGCCATCCAGAACTACTAGCTAACTCCATGCAATCGTTAAACCTGAGGAGATCATCAGGTCCTCAGAGGACATAGCAAGATACATAATATACATGCCTATCTAACAGTTTTATCATGCGCAAGGAAATAAACAAGAAAGAACAAGGATAAGACAAATGACTACGAACACAAACACGAACACTAGAACAACTACGTATAAATAAACTGCCAGATGAACGATAATCACGAGATCAATGGAAGAAACCAAACCCTCATCCCGAGTGTGGACTCACGGGTTTGAACTAAACACTAACCCTTGTCCCGAGTGTAGACTCTCTGGTTAGTACGAACCCTCGTCCCGAGTGTGGACTTTCTGGTTAGTTCACGACAAGGCACCCTCGTCCCGAGTGTGGACTCTCTGGTGCAAATACTACATCCTCGTCCCGTGTGTGGACTCTCTGATGTAAACACCCTCGTCCCGAGCGTGGACTCTCTGGTGCAAGTCAAGTCAAGTCAAGTCTACACCCTCCTCCCGAGCGTGGACTCTCTGGTGCAAATAATCGACATCCTAGTCCCTAGCGTGGACTCACGGATGTAAACAGATCAAGGAAAACACCCTCGTCCCGAGTGTGGACTCTCTGGTGCCAAGAAAACAATGTCAAGGATTTAGCAGTTCACTTACATGTACTCGTTCTATGACACGACTCAAGCAAGGTACTGACGAGAACTCCAAATGTGAAACACAAGGCCAAAACATGAACATGGCTATAAAAAATAAAAACAACTCCACAGAAAATAACATGAAAAGCACATGTCCATAAACAATCAAATGACTGAAAAACGAAAGAAAATGCATGTAAGTAAAACTGTAGAGGAAGGCAAGGTATACTTGCCTGGTGGCAGCGCGAAGAACCAACAATATATCGCCAATCAACAAGTCAGAAAGTCCAAGTCATCACAACTGTCTCCGAAAGCTGAAATAAACGTTACCAACATTCTCAGAATAGTCAAATTAGCTAGGGTTGCCTGTCCTTAAATCCAATTCTGGACACAGGGGCAAAACGGTAATTTTGGACAAAAATAATGTCCGCCGTTGGACCCGCTTTGTACCGAAAAGTGTGCCAGAGTCAATGGTCTCTAAAGTCGTCAAACTACATGTCTACAGATCCAGTTTTCCGATACGAACCCAACCGTATGTCCAAAGTTGGATTCCGGCGGGCCGTGCACAAAATCGCCCGTTGAATGGGACCGTGGGGCCCGTAAAACGACGTACGATTCAACTGTTTCAGAATTGGACCAAACTTGGCATACAGGATCAGAAAAATGATACGGTTCTGTTGGCGCAAGTTTCGTCTCGATCTGACGAGCGTGCACAAAGTAATTAGAGAATTTGCAAAGTGCACGATACGGTGAATTTCGACGGATACGCATCAAATTCGTCGCGCACACACGACCAATTTGAATTCCGTCAAAGCCCACACAACCACGAAGCCGTTACGCACCTTTCGATGCTTTCGGTTCACGACCACGTTGCCCAGAATGGCGGGACGGACGTGGAATCGGAGTGATTTTCTATTTTCTAAGGTTTTGAAAAACAGGTTTTTCTCAATTTTCTAAATCCATTTTCTCGGTGTACAGTGGACAAAATCAGAAACTACGAAAAGGGGTTTGAAGTCTTATAGGTTGTCTATGAGTGACTTCAAATAGTTTTCTAAAATTCTTAATATACAGTTCATAAAACACAGTCCAAGTCGGGTTCTTGGAACGGGTTCTGTCCTGTTTTTGGTCAGGTTTTTCATCGACTTTGGGTCGATTTCTCGGGCAATCCAGTTCATCTAAATTAAATCTAAATGAAGGCAAATGAAGGTGTATAGATCGGGGTCTTACCTGAAAAGATGGCTCGTAAAATGATCGAGCGTCATGGGAGAAAATTCGTCATGAAGTTGCCCCCATTGCTGCAACCGCTGCTGTTGCTTGGGCGGCTTGCTGTGCAGTATCAGCGCACGTCGGCCAGTGCAGCAACACCGGCCGGCCTCCGGTGGCCCTGCGATGGCGCACGCGCAGGGGAGGTCGCCCATGGGTGTGGTGGTGCTGCGCTGATTTGAAGAGATTAGGGTTTTTCCTCCTCGATGCGTTTAAGTATGGATGTATATGTGCATCTCCTTCTCGGGTCGGTTGTGTTCGGCTCTGTTGGTGTTATGCTCGGGCTCGGCTCGGTTTGAACACTGCTATGTGCTCTCAGTTCAAATGGGCTGGGCCGGGCTGTTACTACTCGGGGCTGTGGGGAATTCCTGTGCGGGGGAAGCCTTCTTTCGTCTCCGCAAAATCCTATCCAACAAGTAGCTGCAATGATTTGTTACCTCACCATTTGATTTGAATGAGGATGAGTTCGTCCCTTGGTGCATGTTTACAGGAATCCTAGGGGAAACCAACTCAAACACCCCCAACCTACCAGAACTCGTGAGAACACAACATAGGAAGGGAACCCATACCAGACACATGTAGCGAGGACTTATAATCCGATTTGCTTCCACTGACCCCAAACCATAATCCACCATGCTATTGTTTAGGCTTTAGGCTATTAAGACTGGCATGTGGGCCAGGGCAGTTTGTTATTTGGTTTTCCTTTTTTTTTCTTTTCTTAATACATATATATATATATATATATATATATATATATATATATATATATATATATATATATATATATATATATATATACATGTACTCTTGTACACATATACATATATACATGTACTCTTGTACACATATACATATATACGTACACACGTAAATACGTATACATACACACGTACACAATATATATTTATATTTACATACATATATACACGTGTATATATTTATATATATACACATACACGTACACTATTATATATATTTATTTATACATACAATACACACATATATATAATATATTTATATATACACGAACATACACATCTATATTTTATATATATATATATATATATATATATATATATATATATATATATATATATATATATATATATATATATATATATATATATACATATATATATATATCTATGTTAGAGAATAAAATAATATTAACTATTAATAATAAATAATTTATTTATTTAATAACCACAATATTAACATTAATAATAATGACCCTAGTAATTAAACCAATAATATATTTCAGTGAACTCCTCAAACACGCCATTTATTTGGCTCCAAAATTTGTACAACTATTCTAAAGCAACATTTAAATAAACTATTAAATATTTAGAAAGTATTTATCAAATCCTAAAATAAATAAGAAAATATTTGTACACACATAAATGTCTACATGGCCGTCCCGGGTCTCACTGCATGCCTACATGGGCTTGAATTTGGTTTGGCCCAGTTCGAACTAACTTGGTTCAACCGGGTTCCTGCATGTCAATAAATCTAATAATAATCAATTAAACTATCTCTAATGGTCATGCTATAGCTTGGCCTGGTTTTCCTAGTTAGGACACACCGATGGCTGGGCACTCCCTTACCATGGCTAAACACTAGTCAACGCACACTACTGCACTACCCGTGCCATGATTCCTAGTCGTCTTGTACTCCAAAACTCAACCATGGCTAAAATTATCTACCGTAAAAACTAACTAAATAATTATTTATAAAAATTCTAAAATCACTATTTAAATCAAATAAATAATAAAAAAATATTTAAAAATTTCGGAAAAGGAGGCTACAAATCTACCCACCTTAAAAATAATTTCGTCCTCAAAATTCAAATTCATAACTATTTCTTAAAATTCAAAGTCTGGTATTCCCTTAATCTCCTCAAATTTAATTTCTCAAAAGTATTTACCGCCTCCTCTAATCATTTGGTATTTACGAAATCTCGAGGACTTCAACCCACCTTAGGTCACACTACTCCCTTGAAACACGGGTCACTAAAACCCTATAATCTTCTAACTAGTGGCTAATAATTCTACCAAAATATCTAGAACATATGGTACCTATAATTCCTCGTATATATAAACAACCAATATTCAATAGTCAAGCAATATATACTATAATTTAAGGATTCCTAATGAATTCTAGACAACACGATCGTTCGTCGCTCCGAAATAGGAAGGGACGAGAATCAACGGTACGGAAAGCAAGGGAGTATAATCGAGGGCAAATATGGAATTTTCAAGGACGTAGAGAATTTCTAGGAGAATTTTCAAGGCAGAGTGGATTGAGATTTCTAAGGTCTAGTCAAGGTCGCAGGCTCGTATCAGTACAGTTACATAACCGATACGATATGCTCTGACCTGTATGGGCCACCAAAAAAACTTGTCACGTCCCGCACCCGCTTTTCGGATACGAAGCGTATCCAAGCCCAGCTACGCATCGAGCGGACTCCAGCCCGACTCGAATACGTAAACGCTGTAAAGGCTATGATGTACTGCCAAATCATGGCAAACAAATCTATATCTCAATCCACAATAAGAATATGAAACATGAATGAACACTATGGGTCGTGGTCTGCAGCCCACTAGCATAAATGTTCGATAAGACTCTAAAGAATATAAAAAGAGTCTACAACTGGAACAAGGAACATGATATCTCATGATAAGGAATAAAAAGCACGAGCGGATAATAAACACAATAACGGTACCTGAATCCCGCAAGAACCGCAAATCCTCCGCCATCCAGAACTACTAGCTAACTCCATGTAATCGCTAAACCTGAGGAGATCATCAGGTCCTCAGAGGACATAGCAAGATACATAATATACATGCCTATCTAACAGTTTTATCATGCACAAGGAAATAAACAAGAAAGAACAAGGACAAGAAAAATAACTACGAACACAAACACGAATACTAGAACAACTACGTATAAATGAACTGCCGGATGAACGATAATCACGAGGTCAATGGAAGAAACCAAACCCTCATCCCGAGTGTGGACTCACGGGTTTGAACCAAACACTAACCCTCGTCCTGAGTGTGGACTCTCTGGTTAGTACTAACCCTCGTCCCGAGTGTGGACTCTCTGGTTAGTTCACGGCAAGGCACCCTCGTCCCGAGTGTGGACTCTCTGGTACAAATACTACATCCTCGTCCCATGTGTGGACTCTCTGATGTAAACACCCTCGTCCCGAGCGTGGACTCTCTGGTGCACGTCAAGTCAAGTCTACACCCTCGTCCCGAGCATGGACTCTCTGGTGCAAATAATCGACATCCTAGTCCCTAGCGTGGACTCACGGATGTAAACAAATCAAGGAAAACACCCTCGTCCCGAGTGTGGACTCTTTGGTGCCAAGGAAACAATGTCAAGGATTTAGCAGTTCACTTACACGTACTCGTTCTATGACACGACTCAAGCAAGGTACTGACGAGAATTCCAAATGTGAAACACAAGGCCAAAACATGAACATGGCTATAAACAATAAAAACAACTCCACAGAAAATAACACGAAAAGCACATGTCCATAAACAATCAAATGATTGAAAAATGAAAGAAAATACATGTAAGTAAAACTGTAGAGGAAGGCAAGGTATACTTGCCTGGTGGCAGCGCGAAGAACCAACAATGTATCGCCAATCAACAAGTCAGAAAGTCCAAGTCATCACAACTGTCTCTGAAAGTTGAAATAAACGTTACCAACATTCTCAGAATAGTCAAATTAGCTAGGATTGCCTGTCCTTAAGTCCAATTCTGGACACAGGAGCAAAACGGTAATTTCGAGCAAAAACGATGTCCGCCGTTGGACCCGCTTTGTACCGAAAAGCGTGCCAGAGTCAATGGTCTCTAAAGTCGTCAAACTATATGTCTACGGATCCAGTTTTTCGATACGAACCCAACCGCATGTCCAAAGTTGGATTCCGGCGGGCCGTGCACAAAATCGCCCGTTGAGCAGGACCGTGGGGCCCGCAAAACGATGTACGATTCAACTGTCTCAGAATTGGACCAAACTTGGCATACAGGACCAAAAAAACAATACGGTTCTGTTGGCACAAGTTTCGTCTCAATCTGACGAGCGTGCACAAAGTAATTAGAGAATTTGCAAAGTGCACGATACGGTGAATTTCGACGGATACGCATCAAATTCGTCGCGCACACGCGACCAATTTGAATTCCATCAAAGCCCACACGACCACGAAGCCGTTACGCACCTTTTGATGCTTTCGGTTCGCGACCACGTCGCCCGGAATGGCGGGACGGACGTGGAATCAGAGTGATTTTCTATTTTCTAAGATTTTGAAAAACAGGTTTTTCTCAATTTTCTAAATCTGTTTTCTCGGTGTACAGTGGACAAAATCAGAAACAACGAAAAGGGGTTTAAAGTCTTATAGGTTGTCTATGAGTGACTTTAAATAGTTTTCTAAAATTCATAATATACAGTTCATAAAATACTGTCCAAGTCGGGTTCTTGGAACGGGTTCTGTCCTGTTTTTGGTCAGGTTTTTCATCGACTTTGGGTCGATTTCTCGGGCAATCCAGTTCGTCTAAATTAAATCTAAATGAAGGCAAATGAAGGTGTATAGATCGGGGTCTTACCTGAAAAGATGGCTCGTAAAATGATCGAGCGTTACGGAGGAAAATCTGTCACGAAGTTGTCCCCATTGCTGCAACCGCTGCTGTTGCTTGGGCGGCTTACTGTGCAGTATCAGCGTGCGTCGGCCAGTACGGCGACACCGGCCGGCCTCCGGTGGCCCTGCGGCGGCGCACGCGCAGGGGAGGTCGCCCATGGGTGTGGTGGCGCTGCGTTGCGTTGAAGAGATTAGGGTATTCCCTCCTCGATGCGTTTATGTATACATATATATGTGCATCTCCTTCTCGGGTCGGTTGTGTTCGGCTCTGTTGGTGTTATGCTCGGGCTCGGCTCGGTTTGAATACTGCTGTGTGCTCTCAGTTCAAATGGGCTGGGCCGGGCTGTTACTGCTCGGGGCTGTGGGGAATTCCTGTGCGGGGGAAGCCTTCTTTCGTCTCAGCAAAATCCTATCCAACAAGTAGCTGCAATGATTTGTTACCTCACCATTTGATTTGAATGAGGATGAGTTCGTCCCTTGGTGCATGTTTACAGAAATCCTAGGGGAAACCAACTCAAACACCCCCAACCTACCAGAACTCGTGAGAACACAACATAGGAAGGGAACCCATACCAGACACATGTAGCGAGGACTTATAATCCGATTTGCTTCCACTGACCCCAAACCATAATCCACCATGCTATTGTTTAGGCTTTAGGCTATTAAGACTGGCATGTGGGCCAGGGCAGTTTGTTATTTGGTTTTCCTTTTTTTTTTCTTTTCTTAATATATATATATATATATATATATATATATATATATATATATATATATATATATATATATGTACTCTTGTACAAAAAAAAATATATACATATATACGTACACACGTAAATATGTATACATACACACGTACACAATATATATTTATGTTTACATACATATATACACGTGTATATATTTATATATATACACATACACGTACACTATTATATATATTTATTTATACATACAATACACACATATATAATATATTTATATATACACGAACATACACATCTATATATATATATACATATATACATATATATACATATATACATATATATATATATATATATCTATGTTAGAGAATAAAATAATATTAACTATTAATAATAAATAATTTATTTATTTAATAACCCATTACTAATAATGACCCTAGTAATTAAACCAATAATATATTTCGGTGAACTCCTCAAACACGCCATTTATTTGGCTCCAAAATTTGTACAACTATTCTAAAGCAACATTTAAATAAACTATTAAATATTTAGAAAGTATTTATCAAATCCTAAAATAAATAAGAAAATATTTGTACACACATAAATGTCTACATGGCCGTCCCGGGTTTCACTGCATGCCTACATGGGCTTGGATTTGGTTCGGCCCAGTTCGAACTAACTTGGTTCAACCGGGTTCCTGCAAGTCAATAAATCTAATAATAATCAATTAAACTATTTCTAATGGTCATGCTATAGCTTGGCCTGGTTTTCCTAGTTAGAACACACCGATGGCTGGGCACTCCCTTACCATGGCTAAACACTAGTCAACGCACACTACTGCACTACCCATGTCATGATTCCTAGTCGTCTTGTACTCCAAAACTCAACCATGGCTAAAATTATCTACCGTAAAAACTAATTATAAAAAATTCTAAAATCACTATTTAAATCAAATAAATAATAAAAAAAATATTTCAAAAATTTTAGGAAGGGAGGCTACAAGTCCAATAATCCCCAGAATATACAAGGACCTGTTTTATTTCAATATCCTTGAATATTAACTAATAAGGATACTTATAATATTTAATTATGAATACTTAGAAATATTCATCAGGTCATTAAAATGGAATACAACACAATCCTACCAAATACGTTAACACGAATGTCACTGAACGTCCCGCATGACTATATGGGCTTGGGCTCAATTCGGGTCCAGTCCGGGCTAAAACGGTATAACCGGTTTCCCTAAAACTCAATAATATAAATAAATAAATCTTCGGTAAGGGTTAAGTCGCAACTAGGCCTGGTTTTTCTAGTTAGGACATCACTATGGCTCAGCCTTCCCTACCAGGGCTAATACACTAGCCAAAGCACGCCATTGCACTATCCGTGCTACGATTTCTAGTCACCGTGTACTCCAAAACTCCATCATGGCTAAAATTATTACCGTAATAATTAACTAAATAATATCTTAAAATCTAAAAATCACCATTCTAATAAAATATAATAATAGAAAATATTCCAATTTTTCTGGAAAGGACAGCTACAAATCTACCCACCTTAAAATAATTTCGTCCTCGAATTCTACTCATACTATTCCTTAAATTCAAAAAGAAAAATCTACCATTACCTTAATCTCCTCGAATCTTAATTCCTCAAAACAGTTTATATCCTCCTTCTAGCCATCTGTAGCTACGAAACCCCGAGGTCTTTACCCACCTTGGGTCACACTACTTCCCCTAAAATCT
>JANAVB010036411.1:0-30960 GCA_029216955.1 Iris pallida
AAACTCTTTTCAAAGTTTTGATACCCCGATGTATGACATGTGGTCCCCTCTTGCTTTGTAAAACGTGTAAACATATATATATACACATTATTTTTTGAGATGGCCCACATGTCATACATAGGTGCCTGTATCAAAGTTTTTTCCCTTTTAAATAGCACCCATAATTAACTTACAAAAAAAGTATAAATAAAACAAAATATTGTTATAGTCAAGATTTGAACCAATGACCTCTTGAATACAAGTCTAGCAGTGTAACCACGACACCACAATAGCATTCTCCGTGTTTTATTAAACGGAGAATAACATTCTCCGTTTTGAATTAAACGGAGAATAGCTTCACAGTGTTAAAAACAAATTAGAATGTTCATTCTCCGTTTTAAATTAAAACGGAGAATATCATTCTCCGTTTTAAATTAAAACGGAGAATGACATTTGCCACATAAGAATGACATTGTAAAACAACAATGTAATTATGATGTAATTGGGCAAGGAACTTCTGTCTTTGATAAGCTCTGCTTTTATAATATAATCATTTTTGAATTACATTTACATTGTCAAAACCACGAAAAGTTTGACTTTTATTTACATATGAAACAACTCGAACTCATGCGCCAAAAGGGCAGTCATTTTTATAATAAGATCTCCCAAATTCTGCCATTTATTGGCAAAATTTAACAACTCGAACTCATTCGCCAAGCTGCAGTCACTTTTATTGTCATTAATACCAATGAATCTGCCATTTATATGCCATTAATACCAATGAATTCTTCCATTTATATGCCATTTATTCCTAATGAATCTGCCCCTTCGGATTATATTCTCCTTTTTATTGGTAACGGAGAATGGAATTCTCCGTTTACTTGAAACGGAGAATAACTTTCCCGTTTAAATTAAATCGTTAGTATTCTATTCACCGTTTATGTCTGCTCTTCTGTGTCATTTGAAACGGAGAATGTTATTCTCCGTTTTGAACTGCACGGAGAACATATTTTCTCCATTTTTGATGTACTACGTTTTGAAATTGGAATTTAATGTTCTCCATTTTTATCTAATTGTCTTCTCAAACTTTTGCATTGGAGAACATATTTTTTTATCTAGTTGTCTCGTGTGAATGACATCTTGCCACATAATAAAGACATTATCTTAAGTCAACGACGTTTCATTTTATTCCATTTGCTCATTTTCACTATTTCGCTTTCGTACTTTACAATTACGATAATCGTGACCCGTTTTTTTACAAAATCTACATATTCTAGCCTTCGGGATAGATTGACTTTCTGTAGGCTGGCTTGATTTCCCTTGAGAAGGCCTTCCTTTTGTTGCTACCGGATTTGGCTCTTTTAAAGCTTCATGCACTCCTTGAACTGCATCAGCTACCATTTGTTCTTCTTCGCCAATATCGGACACCATTTCTTTCAACTCCATCAGAACAGACGACATCAACTCCGTTCCCCTCTCTTGAACTTTGCTTGATTTTTTACAAAAGTATGTAAACAGATTAACTTGTTCATTAATAGCACCATACCTTCTGCTCTCAATAATGTCTGGGTGGATGAATCTTCTTTCTGAGCCAGGTCCGGAGAGATAACTCTCTTTGCAATCCTTGAGCCAACGAGATTTTATCAAGTTCTTTGGAATATCTCCAATTTGTAATCTCTTCATTGCTGCAAAAATATGCCTACAAGGAATCCCCTTGGTCTCCATCCACATGCATTCACATGTTATGATGTTGTCGGCCGGAAGAAATGTAACCTTACGGTTGACACTGTCTGGCGACAAATACTTTTGGACAGTGCAAACTTCTGTCCCTCTTACGATGTGATGATGGGGAACAATATATGCATCAGAACGTGTGATTTCCTTCCTTACATCTATAAACACCTTTTTAGTGTAAATTGCGGCAAATTTACCTTCTATTGCGGCCATGCTAGTTTGATTCACAACTGGTGTTGAGAATTTATCATTGACATGCTTACCCATATGGCCGTAACGTAAGGCCGCCAAACCGTGGTCACAATTTTGAAGGGCCTTCCAAAGTGGCAGCTTCTCATTCAAAAACCTTTTCAGAAAAGCGTTCATAGATTCACATCTATTTGTTGCTGTAGAACCGCCAAAATAATTACCACGTAGGAATGTGTCCGCCCATCGCTCCCTCGTTCTGTACAATGCAGTGGTCCACTCATTGTTTTCTAAATTATAATCTGTTAGCATCTGCTGCCAACGGTTTTCAAATTCTTCGACTGAATAGTACCTGTTTAGAAAACATGGACATTAACTAAAGTTGTGATATTGTAACAACAACATACTTCAAAGTAAAGTAGCAAGTGTGCTATGTACCTTTTAATCAGAAGACTCAGTTTATTGTGAAAACCCTCTCGGTGTACATTTTTGGCAGCATTGTTAAGGATATGCCATGAGCACGTTCGATGAACTACGCTGGGCATTAAATCCTCAATTGCTTTATTCATGGATCTGCAACCATCCGTGAGAACTGTCAATGGTAATTTGCCATTCATACACTCTAGGAATTTTTGCAGAACCCAAGAATAAGTCTCCGCAGTCTCATTGTGGATCATTGCAAACCCAAACACACAAGTCATCGCATGATTGTTTGTACCCACTAGAACCACCAACGGCATTTGACTTCTATTTGTTTTATATGTAGAATCGAATGCTAGTGAATCTCCAAATAGTTCGTAATCGAATCGACAAGAACCGTCAGCCCAAAAGAGATGGGTCAATCTGGAATCTTCGTCTACCTTGTAGTCGTAGAAGAAATCTGGGTCACTATTCTCCTTTGATTGAAGAAATGTAAGTGTTGTCGAAGCATGAACATCGTCGAGTGCTCTACTATCTCGAGCTAGAACGTTGTATAAATCCTTTCTCGTCCATCCAACATTATCCCAGCCACCTTTCCTCTCGACAAGTAAATTCCATATCTCTCCAGTCCCCATCCCTGATTGCTTCATAAGCTTAATTTCTTCCAACTCTGCGGGTGTTATATTACGATGGGATCTCAAGAACGCTGATTCATAATTACTCGCCAGGCTATGGTTGTGAAGTACATGAAATTTTTTGACGGACCACATCTTTGTTTTATGGGTGTACCCAATACGAAAAATTGCTTTACAACCAGTTCTGCTTTCACTTCTTGGCTCACGAACCCTGTTTGGAGCTTCCTTGTATTTCTTGTGTCTGAATCCCGCATTCGAGCAACACCAACTACGGATCGTCACCATACCAGATTTGTTTTTCTTTACCTCGTTCTTTCTAATACTGAAACCATATGCTTTTGAATAAATTCGGTAGAATGTCCCTGCTTCTTCAATAGAGTTGAACTGTAGGCCAACAACATCTTCTTCTAAGAGCATAGTTGGATCTTTATTAATGTTGGCAGATTGCAATATTTTTTTCATTGTCGCTGCATCGAAATCCAATGGAGATTCATCGGCGTCCCTAAGAACAGAATAAAACAAAATAAACATGAGAAATATATGTAAAACTATAACGCATTTCTTAAATCCATTAGAAAGGGTGATGCAAAATAACATTTCGTTGTTTGAGTTGATGTCTTCATCTTGTTCTTTACTGTCTCCTAAGCTAACATCTTCCAAACTTTGCTCATCTTGCGGCAAATCATCTGACAGTCCTCTTGAATGGAGGATTTCTTCATCGACTAAATCTTCCCCACGACGATCACTTTCTCCATGTGACGTCGACATTGAAGAAAATAGTGTGTGTTAGAAACCAGCAGAAGAAACGAAGGACAAGAAACAATAGAAGAAGAAAGAGTAATGATATTATCGTACCTCCATATTGACCCTCTATATATAGCCCTCCCATCTGATGTGGCATGTTAAATAAATGAGCTTCTTAGCATTTTCCTAAATTAATAGTGTGTCATCTGACATGACTGATGACATGGCAAATTTTAATCCAAAAAGTTAACAACCCAATTTTCTCCATAATAATTTAACGTTAATATCAAAGTTATTTTAGTGTTAATATTAATTTATGTTAATATTAATGTTAAGGTTAATGTTAATATTAATATTATTGTTAATGTTAACGATAATATTAATATTAATGTTAATGTTAATCTGGAATATTAACTTTAATGTTAATTTTTATTTTTAGTTTTATTTACAAAAAAATTTGCCACGTCAGCTGCCAGATCAACATGTCACGTCAGCTGCCACGTAAGGATGGACAGTTTGAAAGTGCAATTTGGAGGTACAAAAAACATTATGCAGGAAGAAACAACTTCCAGCAAGGCAACAACACAACCTTTTCGTCTTCATTGTAACTCCGCCACGTGGCCCTCTTTTGATGGCTCATGAAAAATCTTGAGTGATTCTAGGAGCAAGCATAATTTTAAGGAAACAACTTCCAACAAAACTTTCTCGTCTTCTGGGTACGTGCCTTATTAAAATGTGTAGCTAATAACGCATGAGGAAGCATGCAACAGCAATCTCCACGTGGCCCTCTTTTGTAGGATAACACATGCATCAGCATTTAATGCTACGAAACCCTATTGTCTTGTTATGTATTGTGTATCCTATGTGGCATGAGACAGAGCCGCAGAAGACAATAACTTGCATAGGCGGCTATATTCAAAAATGACAAGAAGTTTAAAAAGTCATCTCCAATGCAAAAAAAGTATTGAGAAGACAATATAAAGTAATTTTTTACGACTTCCAAGACAACCTTTGCTCTTCTAATGATATGGTATCAGTGTTTATTATTAAATTGTGTAGAATAACGCATGCAGAGCATTTAATGCTACGGGACCTGTTGCGTTAAGGAACACAACATGTGAGAAAGAACCCGAGAGAGATAGAGAGAGAGAAAGAGAGTGTGGGAGATGGGATAAAGAGGAAGGATCGAGCTCGACTAGATTTTAAACTTAAAATTCAATTTTTGGTTATCATTACTAATAACTAGTTGGCACGTACTAGTTTAGACGAACACTAACCGAGCCCCGAGCAACGTGACATCAGCTAGCTAGGTTTCTAATACCGTGGCATTCATGTTAATTTAAACATTTACAATATTATTGAAACTAATATGACTACTAAAATTAAAAATAGTTTTGGATTTAACATTTACTTCAAACTAGTTAAAGTTAAAATTGCATTCTTTTTTATTTAAAATGTAATTGGAACTACAATTAATACTAACATTCGCTTGTCCCATAGTTTAAGTCGTATTTCCCTAGATGCTAGGCTTGACGTAGCCCTTGCTTGTCAAGTCGTTGCACGAACACATTAGAAAAGAGTTTTGTTGGGCTATCGAAGTATAGCAAGCAGCGTCCCGTGTCACGTGCATTTGTTAAGCAGTGAAAGGGTGTGAAGGCCACTGGCAATGTCAAGACATCACGGACTATAGCTGGGTTAGACGACGACCCTTTTGCTGCGGGCCGAATCGGTCCCTTGGCCTAGGAATGGATTGGTTGAAGGAGCAATACACAAGAATAGACTGCCATAGCTGGGTTAGACGACGACCCTTGATTCTCGACAGGTTGTAATATCTAACTGTTGTTAGATAGTAGAACTAGACAGCGTTCTACGTCGTTTCTGCGGTGTAGGCTGGGACGCTGTTACGTTATGGAATGCCCTTACTCCGGGTGCGGGTCGTGATAGGGTGCGCGAGAAAGGAACACTGTCGCTATTGATTCGGTCGGGACCGATAGGTCGGGATCGATTGACTCGATCGAACGGGAACGGTTGAATTAAGATCCATTCTCTCGCCTGAAGTAAACTCAATGTGAGTGGCTGACCCTCCTCTTCTCGACCCCCTTCCTAGGTAAATTGATAATGTTGTTGCGAATGAAAGGATAAATGCAAGGGCGCAAACACGGGAAAGGGATTGAGTTTTCAAATATAATGTAGGCTATGTCTTAATAACTAAAAGGAAAATATGTCTTCGCACGGTTATGGACAACTTGTCGACAACGTAGTTTCCTCGATCAGCACAGGTTTAGCGGGGACTTGCATCGGAGCTAGCTACTTGCGTTGAAAGGACCCCGATTAACAAAGCTATACGTCCAGGATGGTTCCAGAGAAGCCATTCCATAACGCGACAGCGTCCCAGCCTACACCGCAGAAACGACGTAGAACGCTGTCTAGTTCTACTATTTAACAACATATATAATATCAAAACCTGTCAAGAACGATCAACTACGAATGGAGGACAAGCAATGTCAATATAATATACTCAATAAGCTATGATACCGTTGACCACGTACTCGTGCCCCTAATCAGGGTGCGGGTCGTGACAGAAACACCGTGACCTTCATATAGATAGGGCCGGTGGGCTGAGATTAGCGCTGGGTGCAGGCGCAGGGCCTGCCACCCTTATGCATATGTTTAAGTTTACGGTTGGTTGGTTGAGTGAAATGATATGATTTCTTATGTAAAGTTCTAACCTTGCAGGCTAGGCGAAATGGGACATAGATGAGCACGATCACAATGTTTATGTTAAGATTATGTCTAACTGTATCTGCCGCAGGGACACGGTGGTGGACAAGTTCAGGATAGGTTCGGCTCGAGGCTGGACGTAACCACGTAACCACGTACTCGTGCCCCTAATCAGGGTGCGGGTCGTGACAGAAACACCGTGACCTTCATATAGATAGGGCGTAACCACGTACTCGTGCCCCTAATCAGGGTGGACGTAACCACGTACTCGTGCCCCTAATCAGGGTGCGGGTTGTGACAGAATCATCGTGACCTTCATATAGATAGGGCCGGTGGGCTGAGATTAGCGCTGGGTGCAGGCGCAGGGCCTGCCACCCTTATGCATATGTTTAAGTTTACGGTTGGTTGGTTGAGTGAAATGATATGATTTCTTATGTAAAGTTCTAACCTTGCAGGCTAGGCGAAATGGGACATAGATGAGCACGATCACAATGTTTATGTTAACATTATGTCTAACTGTATCTGCCGCAGGGACACGGTGGTGGACAAGTTCAGGATAGGTTCGGCTCGAGGCGGGGCTCGGCTTGGACTTCCAGATGCATGGAGTCCTTAGCGTTCAAGAGGAGCTACCACATTGGCGTTCGGACTTGCGAGATGTTCAGCCGAAGACTACTTGTTGGCTATAAAGAGGCATAATGTATGGAACAATGTACTCCTTTGTGAGCTAGAGAGATCATGAGCGTTGTAGCCAATTGGCATGATGAGTTGGGCTATTCAGAGCATTAATATTAAATCTACATTGGCTTTTCTGTTAATTTAAAATTTACAATATAATTAAAACTAATATTACAAAAATGCTATTTGCTCCCAAAAAATTTGGGTGATACCATCTTCCATTATGTGGCATATGACATGGTTGCTAACATGACAGCTGACATGGCAAAATTTAACAATAAAATTAATATTAAAATGAACATTAATAGTAAATAAATAATTTAATATTAAATTAACATTGATTAATATTAACATTAATATTAACATTAACATTAGCATTAGCATTAACATTAATATTAATATTGACATTAACATTAACATTAAAAAAATTTGGGTAATTAATTTTTGGGGTTAAAATTTGCCATGTCAGCTGTTATGTCATCTGCCATGTCAGATGCCACATAATGGGAGATGGCATCACCCAAATATGTTGGGAGCCCAAACGACTAATTGCTAATATTAATACAGTGGCATTACCGTTATTTCCCAATAGATTCGTGACTTGTTCGGACACACCCCTCCACGAGCGGGTTACATACACCCGCGTAAACGAGGGTTAAATAGCCTTTTCCAAAGAAGAGAACCCATCCGACTAGAGAGAAACAAAGGAAAGAAGAAGAACAGTCGCAATGGAGAGGAGCAAGATCAACTGCAGCGGATGGGCCGTCATCCCTACCGAGATTCTCTCGATGATACTGGTACTGTCGGGGATGCCGGCGGACGAGGTAATGTGCAACGTGGCCCCAGTTTGCCGTTCGTGGTGGAAGGCGCTCAACGGTCCCTTAGACTATTGGTCCAACGTCCACTTGGTACAGTGGTGCCGGAGGACCCAGAAAACCGCTGAGATTAGTTTGACCGTAATGAAGCTCGTGGCTCGCAGTGAGGGACATCTAGGGTCCCTCTCCGCGTACAAGCTCGACGAAGCAGCCTTCTCTTTTGCATGTTTAAGGCCAGTGCAAAATTTTATTTGGTCTTATTCTAATACTTTATTTTTTCTATTACAAAATTTTACGTATACTTTTGTTAATTTCTATTGATGTTTTCCCATTTTTATAATACAGTGGAAAATTTCTAAGGGTTCTGCACATTCCGAAGTGCGACGTGAGTGATGAAACTTTCGTGAGACACTTGGAGTTTCTCCCTGTGCTGGAAGAACTCGACATTAGCTACTGCCTCTACATCACGTCGACTGGAATAATTTCCGCCGGAAAGTATTGCCGCCGTCTGGTCAAGCTGAGTAGGAACATGCCCCCTCCGGATTTCATGCTCAGGAACATGTTCGTGCTGGACACGAAAAACGAGGCGGAGGGAAAGGCCGTGGCTGATTCGATGCCGCGTCTCGAGCACCTACATATGGGATTCGGCATGTTCAATGGAGACACGCTGCGATCTATCATATGCAACTGCAAGGGTCTTCGCCTGCTCGACATACGTGGGTGCTTCAACGTGATCTTCTTCGACGACGAACTCTTGAAACTTTGTTATTCAATACAGACGTTTAAAAAACCCTATGATGATCTTATCCCAGTACCAGGAGAACCTGTGAACGAGTGGTATAATGATTTAGAAATGTTCTATCATTCCTGGAGGGAATGGTGAAAACATTAGCATGCATGCATACATGCATTTCTTTATACTCCCTCGAATTTTGCTTTTGTACTTATTGTGATCTCTAATTGGGTTAATGAATGCCATTAAATCTCTAATTGGATTTATTTAATGATATCACATTCTACTATGTAAATTAAACTTTGGAGACAATATTTTGGTAAATTTTAGTTTGAATTTTGGAGGCAATATAAACTAAAGTGTCTTTTCAGTATCCATCATTAGAGCTCAAGTATATTTTCAAAATACAACTCTTAAATGCATAGAGAATTGTAGAGTTTATCTTGATATAATTGCATTTTAAATAAGGCTAAAATTGTAAATTACTCCACAAACATCCATTATATAAAAAAATTCTCCGTCCTATATGGACCATAAGACGGCTAAGACGGCTCACTTCTGAGATTTTGACATTTCCCAACACAGATTTTACCATAAATACAACATCTCAGTGTAATCACATCCAAGAGATTTCGCCATTTCCCAACACAGATTTTACCTTATTCAAAATGAATTCTCCGTCCTATATGGACCATTCTCCGTCCTACATGTATCATTCTCCGTCCTACCTCCGTCCTAAATGTACAATTCTCCGTCCTACCTCCGTCCTACATGTACAATTCTCCGTCCTACCTCCGTCCTAAATGTACCATTCTCCGTCCTACCTCCGTCCTACATGTACAATTCTCCGTCCTACCTCCGTCCTAAATGTACCATTCTCCGTGTTAGAGGAACGGAGAATGGCCATTAACAGTCCCAAAAATTGTTCCCTACTAAGTTAAAAGCATATATTAGCACCCAAAAATTGTTAACAATAGAAAAATTCTACAGAACCCAAACACCTGACTCGAACCTAGGCCTTCCATGTAAAAGCCAAACAGCACAACCAACTAAGCCTGGAATAAGACATCAATAATGCTAAGTATACTACCAAAGACGGCTCACTTCTGAGATTTTGACATTTTCCAACACAGATTTTACCATAAATACAACATCTCAGTGTAATCATATCCAAGAGATTTCGCCATTTCCCAACACAGATTTTACCTTATTCAAAATGAATTCTCCGTCCTATATGGACCATTCTCCGTCCTACATGTATCATTCTCCGTCCTACCTCCGTCCTACCTCCGTCCTAAATGTACAATTCTCCGTCCTACCTCCGTCCTACATGTACAATTTTCCGTCCTACCTCCGTCCTAAATGTACCATTCTCCGTGTTAGAGGAACGGAGAATGGCCATTAACAGTCCCAAAAATTGTTCCCTACTAAGTTAAAAGCATATAATAGTCCCAAACAGCACAACCAACTAAGCCTGGAATAAGACGTAAATAATGCTAAGTCTACTACCAAATGCTTACAACACTCTTCCAACCTTCACCCATTGCTGACATGTGGGCCATGGCCCACATGTCAGCAATGGGTGAAGGTTGGAAGAGTGTTGTAAGCATTTGGTTGTAACTTTAGCATTATATCCCAACTTCCAATAAGGAATACGAAGAGTCGGTTAGGAACGTGTATATATATAGATAGGGGTCCCCATTCATCTGAGTAGGTTGCACATTTAACATGGCTCCAAAAAGATCATCTGGTAGGGAACCATTGCCAGAGCCTTCTTCCAGTCGTCGCCGAGCCTCTTCGCATGGAGCACCCTCTGCGCCGCCTCCGGCCCATGACTGGCTGGCAGCGGCGGCGAACTTCCTGACCTCCTGCGGGTTGTCACTGGAGGTCATCGCTCGACCTCTTGATCCGGCGCCAAACTTTGACCTGTTGCCGATCACTCCGGAGGAACGGGATTCTCTGGAGACGAGGGAAGCGTTTCGCCGCCTGTTCCATAGGGCGGGTGTGCGTACCCTGCAGGACTTTGCGGAGATCCTCCGCGAGGCAAGTGAGGGCTAGACCCTTTTTTTTTTTTTTTTTTACAGTTTTTTGTCATCCTCTTGTATACTTCTCCGGAGTGTTCCGGCGACGAAGGTGGGATTTAATGAAATATAATATTTTGTTAACTCAATTTGGTTTCGGCTACAATCAAACTTTTACAACCTTCTTACAACTTACACCCATTTGCTAACTATAGCATTGCTCTTTATAATTAACAAATCTTGTTACGTCAAATCAATATATCAGCGACGATATCCCATCAATGACTTGTTACGTCATAGAATTGATTATGCTGCCAGCGTCAATCTTGCCGTCAAATCCATCTTAAATATGATTACAAAGTAAAATAGAGGACAACATTGAGTGTTTCAATTTTACTCTTTTCAAGTACATAGTCTTCTTATTTTCAAAAATTTAATCAAATATTCGTAAAATGGAAATATTGAGTCTTAAACTTCACATTCTTAAATATGTTGTCAAATTTTTTTAAATAAATATGTTTCCACCACGTTTTTTCTGCCAAATTTTTCAATAATTTATACGGAACACTGTGGATATATACTAGTAATAATAGTAATAAATTTAATTTTGGAAAAGAATTTTTTAAAATTAAGGTCTCAAAATCCCAAAGTTTATGTAGTGATTTCACATGGATATATACTAGTAATAATAGTAATAAATTTAATTTTGGAAAGTAGTTTTTTAAATTTAATAGTAATAAATTCGACCGTCTTATACTAGTAATAATAGTAATAAATTTAATTTAAGACTCAAAACTATTCTAATTTTTTCCACTTCCCAAGGTCATATAAGACGGTCGAACTTTCCCTCTTCTTCTCTCAAACCCTCTTCCTTCTCCCAAACCCTCTCCCAAACCCTCTTCTAATCAAAATGCCGCCGAAGAAACAACGACCGTCGCCGAAGGGGAAGGATCCACGAAGGGATGCGATACAGGCCCGAAGGGCAGAACTTGCAAGGGCGGCGAAAACCAAGATTATGGTCGCTAGGCAGAGGCCGAAAGGGTAGCGGCGGAAGCAGCGGCGGCGGCAGCGACGATGAAAGCGGAGGCGGCAGCCAAGCCACGTGCAAAAAAGGCTAAAAACACTCATTGCTCGACAAAGACCAGAAAATCTATCTTCGATACAGAGTCGTCGGAAGACTCAACTTATGAAGATCGAAGGCGTACTCAAGCGAAGGCTAAGGTGGCAACGGATACAGAGTCATCAGCGTACTCTGTGGATTTTGAATCCTCATCAGAAGAGGAAAATGAAGAGGAAGAGCAATCATCAGATAAGTCCCAGGCTGGAGAGGAGGTAAAAAAATTTAAAGACTCTAAAACTAAGAAGATATACATTAAATATTTCAAGAAAAAGGCTGTTATGCCTGAAAGATCAATTAAGATGGATGATGTCGAAGACGAAGCTTTCCTAGATATATTGAAATTCTATCAATTGGAGAAACTGAACAAATCCTGTCTTGAGAAAATCTCCCAAACAATAGTAAGAGAATTTTACTCAAATCTTCCGGCTGAAATTAAAGAAAAAGAAGAGGATCAACCACTGGTGTTTCTGAGAGGGAAACTGATTAGGGTAAATGCTGCTGTCATCAACGAATTTTATGGATTTGATCCAGTTCCTGAGTTTGATATGAAAGATATTGATAATGTTTCCATGACGGATGCAATTCATGAGATTACAGGTGTTTCAATGGGTGCCAAGACCCCTCAAAATGTATACAAAGATCAATTAAAAACTTTGTATAAATTGTTGCATGCCTACGTATCTCAAACACTCAACCCTACTGGACATGAGTTTTCCATCCATCCCGAGAGAGTAAAATTTTTTTATTATATGGGGAAGAAAAAAAGGATGGATATAGGTTCCTACATGTTCAGTAGAATGATGCATCTCGTGGGAAAACCAACTGCAAGGACAGCTCTCCCTTTCGGAGGATTTGTATGCTCGATGGCTAATAAACATTCTGTCCCAAGCTTAGCAGGGGATGTTTATATTAAAAACAAAGGCCCCATGAGAAAACTAACCTTCACTCGAATGTTTGGAAAACGGGCAGCAGCTGCAAGCAAACCATCAACATCTGGAAAACCATCAACTTATGGAATCAAAACCACTAAGGACAGGGTTGATGATCTATACAATTTTGTTGCTGCAAACTTTGAGAATGTCTTCAAAGAGATGAAGACTATATCCGACAACCAGAAATTGATTCTGGATAAGATTAACCAGATAGAGGTTGAATTTGCTGACCAAGAATAAGATTTTCCTTCCCTCGTGAAGAAGGTAAATGGGGCTAGCCCAAAATCTTATGTAAAAATATAGACTGTGCACATTGACACTTTAATGCTAGCCATCACTTTGATACTTCTATTTATGTTTCTGGATGTCATTTCTACCTATAAAGTGAGTCAATACTGACTATAATTTTTCTTCATCCGTCCCTCAAGGTGTAGGTGAAGGATATTTTGAGAAAGAAGAAGTAGGAAAAAAAAAGAAACAAGAAGAAGAAGATGGAGACGTCTATGAAGATTCATCTTTTGAGTTTTGAATGTCTCTTATTTCAATGTGGAAGTAATATTTGACTTGTAATATTGTTCTGAATATTTGTTGGTCATGGCGGACAAACTAAATTTTGTGTTTGAAATATTGTAAGACTAAACTTTTCGCTTGTACTCAGTGCATAGTTCGTAATTTGTTTTGAAAATATAATATGGTCTTGAATTTAGAGTAGGTCTGATATTTATTTGGATTATTGTATTGTGAATTATGCAGGTTCTATGTTGAATTACTAACGTGGATTGGACAGATTACTGTAACGTGAATTATGCAGTTTATTGGACTTGGAATGAAGTATACTTAATTTGATTATGATTTTTTGGTTGAAGCGTTTATTTGGTTGGCAGTTGGCCTTGATAGATGATATTGATATTTTGGTGTATTCCTTTGATTTGCAGATGCCCATCACAGATTTCGTGAGTCCTGGGTGCATTGCTAGGGTTTACAGGTGGCCTCATTACGGATGCATTCCTGGGATCACTGAAACTTTATTTGATTGTAATATGTTTTGCTTTCTGTAAAAAATCATTACATCGATGCCATCAGTATGAACTCGATGCCAGTGCATGTTCATCCCTTGTTATTGCTGAATCAAAATTGTAATCATGCATGTTCATCCCTTGTTATTGCGGAAACATAATTGTAATCCTGCATGTTCATCCTTTGTTATTGCCATCAGTACATCGATGCCATCAGTATGAAGTCGATGCCAGTGTAAGGCATAATATAATGTAAGAAAAATTCTCTTTGATAGTGGGTTAATTATATTCAAACATTCGCAAGAAATTTTGTTCAGCCATACAGTGGAAGCCTGATAAAATGATATTCGGATTATCTTAAAAATGATTTAATATAAAATGAATGTACTATGGTAAATGATATTAAAAATACTGTAAATATTTGGTGAAAAAAATATGAGATACTTGAACATTTCCAGTCCTAAATGTACCATACTTTGTTAAAAGCACAGAGAGTGTCCGTTCTCCGTTTTCAAAGAACGGAGAATGGCCATTCTCCATGTTAAAATAACGGAGAATGGCCATTCTCCTTGAGCATGGCCATTCTCCGTGTTAAAAACAAAGAGAACAGCCATTCTCCGTCCATTCGCCGTGTAGAAAGCAAAGAGAATGGCCATTCTCCGTCCATTCGTCGTGTTAAAAGCAAAGAGAATGGCCATTCTCCGTCCATTCGCCGTGTTAAAAGCAAAGAGAATGGCCATTCTCCGTGTTAAAAGCAAAGAGAATGGCCGTTCACCGTCCAAATAAAATATTCTCTTCAAAAATATTATCATTAGAAAAGTAAAAAAAATTCGTCCGATCAATACAGATTTTTTTTAAAAATATGTGACAAGATGATCCGCCCGACCTCAGAAGCAGGTTTTTCTCAGTTCACAACCACCACCGTGACATGTAGCTTTATTAACAAAATATTAAATTATTAGATGAAAAATAAGATTTCTGACAATGGCATGGACAGTAAAATTAGAGCGGCGCCGCTAATACTTCTTGTTCGAGGAGGTTTCGACTATGTCCGACGGGAAGCGAACCGATTCTTCACGGCGCAGCTGGTACTCCTCGTTGTTCTAGGAGGGCTCGACGACGTTCGACGCGATCCGGACCGATTCTTATTTCCATCTTCATCTCTGTTTCTCTTTCCACCACAACCACCAACACCACCACCACGACGGGCTGTAACCAAAAAAAATATAATACAAAATATTAAATTGGATGGACTTTTGAGAGAGTAAATATGAATTAATTTAGGGTGTTCATTGAAAAAATTAAAGTGAAGAATGACCTGCTAAAGCAAGTTACCAACAGGTCAAAAGTCTAAATCAGCATTAAATGATGTTTCTACACTATTATTCAATCCGAACCATTGGATCAACATCCAACGGTCCAGATTTCGGATGTATCGATACATCCATTTCCAGCGGATGTATTGTAGAACGACCCATATATATATATATATATATATATATATATATATATATATATATATATATATATATATATATATATATATATATATATATATATATATATATATATCCTTAATATTTTAAATAATATTTGATTTTGAAGTATGTCAAATGATTTCCTTAAAATATCTTAGTCGACTTTTGGGAATTCTTAGGCTATATATATATATATATATATATATATATATATATATATATATATATATATATATATATATATATATATATATATATATATATATATATATATATATATATAAAATATATATATATATATATAAAATATATATATATATATATATATATATATATATATATATATATATATATATAATTAAGTATAAATATATTCATAATGGACAGACACAGTGTTTTGTGTGTACACCCAGAGTTTGTTATTTACAAATTTTAGTATTTATGATTTAATAAAAATATAAGTTAGTCATTTGTTTATATTATTCTCTAAATATGGCTTATATATTTATATGTGTATGTATATATAAATATATACGATATACGTGTGTATGTATATATAAAAATATACGATATACGTGTGTATGTGTATGTATATATAAAAATATATTATATATGTGTGTGTATGTATAGATAAATATATATGTATATGGGTGTAAATATATATATATATATATATATATATATATATATATATATATATATATATATATATATATATATATATATATATATATATATATGTGTGTGTGTGTGTGTGTGTGTGTGTGTGTGTGTACATAGGTTTTATATATATATGTGTAGGTATATATACTAATAGAAAGGAAAAATAAAATAAAGCAAACAGGCCCAAGCCCAGGCCAGCCCACTTGACAGCTTACTCTTCGTGCATAGTTAGAGGTCGAATTGTGTTTTCAATACGGACGGGATTGTTTTAGCTTTTTGAAATGGCCGACCCAACCAACCCCAAAACCCCCTAGCCCGAGCGGAATTCCCCCGGGACAGAACCGAAACCTTGTTCGGGTTTTTCCACGAGCGCATATGTATATCGAGAGAGAAGGGGGATCGAGAAACCCTACTCAAACCCCAAGCGCCGTAGACCCCCACCCCTGATGAGACCTGCGCGCACACTAAGGTAGCAGCGCCGCCCTAGCCGGCCGACCGCCGGAGAGGCTACGCACAGTGCCGGCACCACTGCACGGATCACCAACAGCAGTAGAAGCAGTTTTTGCTCCACTTTGCGAGGCGCGTTCTCCTTCCATGATCGATGCTTTCGTGTACGAACTGCTCTGGTTCGATCACAACCCTACCCACTTCATTATTCTTTAGGTCGATTAAACTAGATCGCATCATGTGCTTAGAAAGTTGAACACGAAGATCGACAAAAAATTGTTTCGCAAATAGCAAAACAGGACAGTACATACCCCAACTTGGAAGGCCAGTCAAGGCCAACCTACTGACAGTTTTCAAAAACAAATTTAAAACAGTCCAGGCTAATATATGCGAGAGCAAAACCCTTTTTACAGAATTTGATTTCATCATTTCTGCATCGAGTATTTTGAATTTAAAAAATCGGGAAAAATAATGTTTCAAAATATTGAAATTTCAATAAAACTTTCCGATACGACGTGCGTTCCGCCAAACCGGACAACGTGGTCACGAACCGAAAGCATCGAAAGGTGCGTATCGGCTTCGCGGACGTATGGGCTTTGACGAAATTCAAATTGGTTGCATGTTCGCAACGAATTTGATGCGTATCCGTCGAAATTCACCGTATCGGCCTCTGTGCAAATTCTCAATTACTTTATGCACGTTCGTCAGATCGAGACGAAACTTACGCCAACAGGACCGTATCATTTTTTGGTCCTGTATGCCAAGTTTGGTCCAATTCTGAGACAGTTGATCGGATTACTGTTTTACGGATCCCACGATCCGACTCAACAGACGATTTTGTGCACTGTCCGCCGAAATCCAACTTTGGACATACAGTTGGATTTGTATCGAAAAACGGGACCTATTGACATATAGTTTGACGACTTTAGAGACCATAGACTTTGGAGTCGAGCAAAAATACACATGCTAAAACAATGTAAAATCATAACACATCGAAAATATCCCGTGTACAAGTGATATTTGTCACGCCCCAGAACCAGAATACTGGAGAGCGGGGGCAGACATAGCCAGCTACGTAATCCCAAAGTACGTTAATACTCTAAAATCACGTATAAGCTGTCAAGACATAGGGGTTACACTACAAGCTATCAGTCAATCCTATGGTTTAACAATCCTAGGTATCTCAATCACAGGCAATTATACAAGAGCAAAAGAGTACGATCATCATACATACAATAGTAAGGCATCCCGAACCATATATACATGAATGATCATGGAGCCAGTACCACAAAACTGATGACTGGCTAGAGTATTAGTCGTACATGATAAGGACTAGCTATAGTCTAGAATACACATATCATGTTTATGCCTGTAGGCTACAATATTAAGGAAAATACCAAAACACGAGCTAAACACGTGCTCGGGGCTAAACGATACAAGAGGAGAATTTCCATATCAGTGGGAGAATGAAGAAGAAATCCACTGAGGCACTCTGGTGCTCCGGCTGGTCACCGTCGAGTAGATGGTGCGGTAGATCCTTCGGGCTCTTCTATCAGAACCTGGCCATGCAAAACCAGTGGGGTCAGACCCCAAATAGCAAGTACCACAAAGGAGGCCGAACTATGAACTTAAAACCAGCAATCATAGGCAATCAACAGGGAGAGAAAGCAGTAAGTAAGGGAGGATCGAGATTCGTGCAGTACCAATACACTCATCCCGAACATAGGGAGACAGTAAGTAAATCATCCTTTGACGTAAAGTAAACTGGAGAACATGTTAAATAAATAGAACTGGGAAGGTGATATACGATGAGATAACCATGGGACTATTCAGATAACCAGGTTACAACCCGTAAACCAAACAAGGACCGGGATTGTAACCCTTCGTCTGAACAGAACTTGGTTTCTCCCACCATTTATCGGCAGGATAAAATAAGAAATCAGGACATATAACAATCATGTACAAGATTAATATGAGACTAGACTGAGTAAACTCCATCCAACATTCACGGCCAAGCAATAAGTACGGCTTGATACTTTAACTAACTAGGGTTATCACAGTCCTAGTTACTAGCCATATGCAATGAGATTATTCCACAGCCACAAGCCCTGCAGACCATCCAGGCTATCCGGACGCAAATAGGGGTTGAATTCAAGTGGGTACATCGTCCAGGAAACGCATGTACCCTTAGGTGACTTAGAGGGTGCAACACATGACAGTGTGCTGGAAATGTGCCCTACTCGACGGCAGGCTACAGATCCCAAGTGGGACGCCCAGATAACGGGATTGCCTGTAGCTGGGAAATCTTTTCACGACTACTGGATTATTCTAGTGATTAGCCTTAGTCGATTTCAGTGGGTGCCCCTGACCGTGGTACTCAGGGATCCCCGTCCTAGACATGATGTAAGACAAGACGGGTTCATTTACACATGCACAATCGTCCACGGTGTCCAGGTCATTTAATCTTGTCATGTCGTGTTAGCCGCCGCAACAGCATTTTAAGGATTATCATGTCGGGTTTATCATGTCAAGAGTGCGCCTCGGCGGACCACTATCAAGAATTATCATGCCAAGTTATCATGTCAATTTATCAGGTCAAGTCTATTTATCAGGAGTGTACCACGGCGGGTCACTATCAAGTCATGTCATTTATCAAAGAGGGAAGAAACTTGTACAATTAAATAATAATATAATATATATATATATATTCTTGAAGCCAAGAAGAAACTCTACAATTTTTATGTTAGGAGTGGGAAGAAATTCTGACCACAATCCAGGCAAATAAAACATTTAAACAATCAAAGTGGGACCCATGCGGTCCAAAAGTGGGAGAACAAACATGCGATCAAAGAGAGTGGGAGGCCACCCATGCGGCTCCGAAATTATTTAAATGAAATCAGTCAAAAATTTAAGGCCAGCAAGCCATATGCGGCTAGCATACAATTGTGCATGCGGCCAAGAGTGGGAGGGACCCCATGCGGCCAAGAAGGTAGAAGACCATCCATGCGGCCAGGAAACAATAAATAGGCCATAAAATCAAATAAGACAAAAGACAGTGGGACCCTCATTAAATGCAAACTCCCACTTCAGCAAGCAAGTCAACTAAAGGAAGCTATGTGGGACCCCCCCCCCCCCACAATTAATGTAATAAGAAAAGGTTCACGTGAACCATTTAAATATTGGTTCACGTGGCCAAGCAATGATGACATATATATATATATATATATATATATATATATAAATATATCTTGCAAGTACAGACAACTCAATAAAAGTCATGCGATCCAATATTAAATTCAAAGTTTAGAAGTACAATGGCCATGCGGTCAGCAAGTAGGAAGAGGCCATGCGGCCAAAGAATTTTTCCACGCAAGTCAATAATTAATGCTCATACATGCGGCTGCTATTTAACACCCATGCGGCTAGTGTTAATGTAAAGTATGCAAGCAAACAATGTTGCATATGCGGCCAGCATGCAAACTGGGTGCTTGTACAGGCTATTAATTGCTACTAAGCAATGCTATTAAACAAATGCTTATACAAGCATTAAATGCTACTAAGCCATTAAAGCCATTAAACAAATACTTTATACAAGCATTGAATGCTACTAAGCCATTAAATACTACAAGCAAAAAAAATGCTACTGAAGCTATTAAAGCCATTAAACAAATGCTTTATACAAGCATTCAGCAACAATTAGCCAAGAAACGAAAAGGCTAAACAAACAATTGGCCATGCACACATTTAATAGCCTATGCGGCCAAAGAGCTTGCATGCATGCAGAGAATGTGGCCAAGTTGCTTGCATGCGGCCAGGAATTATTTTAATTTATAAGAATGTTGAAAATAAGCCATATGCGGCTCAATTATATTCATCAATATGCTAGTAAAGCTTGTATGCTTGAATGCATTAAATACAACCTGGCATTGGCCTATGCGGCTCACCAAGTGGTTCCATGCGGCCAGCAATGCAGTTAAATAAATAATAATAATAATAAAAAGCCATGCAATTAATTTTCATGCGACCAGGGCAAAAGGCCATGCGTCCCAGGCAAGTTGCATGCAAATGCATGCAAGCTTGCAAGCAACTAAATAAAAGGGCCATACAATAAATAATGCTCATGCGGCCAGAAGCTAAAATGCTCATGCGGCTCAGAGAACTGTTCTTCTTCTCCACTTTTCGAGAAGAAGAACACCATGAAGCCATGCTTCCAAGCTCCATAAATTCGTCATCCAGAATCTAAATCCGAACTTCCATAGGTCAAAATGGGGTAGAATAAAATTTTCTACAACATGGAACCATCAGTTGACAAAAATATACAAGTTTGACAGATCAAAACCCATAAAAATCCAAAAATACCACAAAGCTAGATCTACAACAATCCACTAGGTAAAATCGAAAACTCCAAGTTCTAAAGATGCTTAGAATCATGCAAGGAAGAAGATGGAACAAACAGAAATAAATTTGTTCAAGGTTCGGCAAGGTGTACTTGTCTCTCTCCAATGGCTAGGGTTTGGTGGAAAAGAAATGAATGAGGGTGGATGAGGAGGGAGAGAAAAAAGTGGCTTATATAACAAGCTCAAGTGATCTCCACCATTCATTCCTCTCCACTCAATCTAAACCATACACCTCACCTTATAAAGAACCAAATTAATCCAAACCAAGTCAAAGTGGAACCGAACCAAATAAAACCAAATCCAAGTTAAAACAAGTCATAAAAATCTATACTTAGGAAAATTTTAAAATATCACGCAAATCGATAAATACGAAATACTGCTCAAATAAACACGTATCCGTATAAAATATCGATACAGTGAGACGGGTCTCACAATATTTGAGATACAGAATTTAAATAAATACGAAAAATAATAAATACATACATATATAATACAAGAAAATGAGGCATATGGAATAATATACCCCTAAGTCAGTTGAGTAGGGATTCGTCCTCGCTTGCCTGCGCTGACTCACAAAGTGGACAAGGGTCAAGTTTCAAAGTAAGTCGGTACCAATGACTCAGTCGAAGACATGACTCTAATCCAGGACGCACCTACGTAGTCGGGATACATGATAGATATCGTGTATCACGAGATACGGAGGCAGATGAGTGGTATGAGAAACTCGCATTCACTCGCCGAATATGTCGAGGCGACCATTGTACTCTGAATGTAGGTGGAATACAAGACCGTCAACAAAACCCAAGAGTAAGATAAACTGAAGGAATGCTTAAAATCTCACCTATAATCTGACCGCCCTCGGCCAACAGCTCCTGCAAGCTCATGTTGAAAGCCTGCCCATGCTTCAGGGGTACTCATATAGTCTGTTGCTGGCTCGATCCTGCCCGCAGGGCTTGGGCATACTGTGCTGGACGCTGTTGCTGAAACTGCTGGGACTGCATCGAAAGCGGGCACTGAACATAGGATCGAGCTGACTCTACTGGTGCCCTCTCGATCACCAATGGCACTGGGGCAACTGATGAATCCTCTGGATGTAATAGTGGATAAGACCCAATCATATGGTCAGACGTACCACACCTGAGACACTGATGATTGACCCTCCTGCACTGGGCTCTGGTATGTCCTGGCTTTCCACAATAATCATATCCTAGCTGACCTGACTGCCTGGACTGCTGTACTGATGCCACTGTCGGGGCTGATGATACTGTCTGACGAGGAGGTCGATGATCTAGAGCTCTGACTGCTGGGGCTGGGGCTGAGGACTGAATGGTAGTCGAGTGTGACCTCTTCTGACCTCCGGTCCTATCTGCTATCCTCTGACTGGTCATCTCTAAGGATCTAGCTCCTCTCAGTACTGTATCGAAGGTGTCATAAAAATGGCCTACCATGAGCTGCTGAAGCTCCAAGTGCAAGCCCTGCTCAAACCTCCGAGCTCTATCACCATCAGAATCCACCATGTGCGATGTAAATCGACTAAGCCTACAGAACTCTGACGTATACTGATCTAAAGTCCTCATCTTCTGGCAAAGGTTGATGAATTGTTGCTGGAGCTGGAACTTGGCTGAGGTGTGGAAGAACTTCTCCTGGAAGCGCTCCTGAAATGTCTCCCAACTAACAGGCCTAGGAAGACCCATCTCTTGTGCTACCCACCAGTCGCGGGCAATGTCTAATAACTGTAGCTTCACCACTGCTACCCTATCCTCTGCTGGAGTCCTAGCTGCCTCCAAAATGGCCTCGGTATCCTGAAGCCAAGAATCGGCTGATACTGCATCTTCGGTGCCGAAGAACTGAGCTGGACGCCGGCGACTAAAGTCGGATGCTGAGTTGTGACCACGACGTCCACTCGCCTCCAAAGCTATTGTAACTCCATGGCAGAGGGTGTTATTGGTATGGTCCTGGCCCTGCTGTAACTGTTGGTACAACTGAACCACCTGCTGCTGTATCTGAAATTAATTCTGATGTTGCTGTTGTTGTACCTCCATCATGCCCCTCATCATCTCGAGTAGGGCACGCTGGTCTACTTGGACTGGCTATACTGATGGAACTAGCTGAACTGACTGAACAGGAACAGACTGAGCTGCCGACGGATGCTGAGATGGTGCTGGATTCTGACTATGCGAAGGCGGGGTCTGATCATGACCTTCCATCTGAGCTGCCTGAAACGGCGGAGCAACTGAACCTTCGAAAGAAGAAGTAGGCGGTGTGTCCCTGAAAGATAAGGACACGAGATATCAATAATGGACAGGAATAGAACAAGGATATGTCAATCATGTTTACATTTCAAAGAAAACGAGAATACGATAAGCAAGGGGAGATCAAATGAAGATAAATATAGGATTATGATTCTAACAAGATGAATCCCCCACAAGTCTGAAGACAGACCTGCATGGGCCACTAAAATTTTTTGTCACGCCCCAGAACCAGAATACTGAAAAGTAGGGGCAAAACAAAGCCAGCTACGTATATCAAAGTACGCCAGTATCCCAATGTACGATCAAAGCTGTCTAGAAGATAAGTGGGAAGACTCTAGTATGCCACTGACGACTCCTATGGTCGAATAAATCCTATCTCAATCCAACAACAACAAGTATCAAGAGTATATCAAATATGAAAGTAAAGAGGCGTCCCAAAATACTATATCATACATGATCATGAAGCTAGTGAATACAAAATGCTACACTAGCAAAGTACCAATATACATGATCACTATATCAGTCTAGATCTAATGTAATACATCATGTTGACCGAAGTCTGAGAAAGTCTCAAAATAATAGGGCTAACACATGCCCTAGCTAACACCACCAAAATAAAATAAACCACAAGTGGTAAAAAAAAGGGAACCCACTCACGAGGAGAAACAACCGCAGATCTAAGCAGGCGGCGGGTCATCCAGAGAAAGGTATGGAGAATCCTCGGGCTCCAGCGGCAAATCTGGCCAAGCAAAACCAGTGGGGTCAGACCCAAATAGCAAGTACCACAAGGAAGGCTCGAGGTGAACGACAAAGCCCAACAACAACACAACAATATAATGACAGAAATAAATAAATATGGGTCGAGACTAGTGCAGTACCAATACACGTATCTCGAGAATATAAATGACTGAATGGAAATACTGAACCATATAGCAATAGAGAACAATAAGCCAATGAGCAACAGGGGACTTAGGAACTACTAGAAATCGGAGCCACAACCCTTAAACCAAACAAGGACCAGGGTTGCAGATCTTTTCCCTAGCAGAACTTAGCCTATGGCCACTCATCGACATAAGAGCATATAAAGTAACGCACAACCAAAAGTGCACGGCCAATCACTACCTACGGCTTGCTATCATTAACTAGCTAGGGTTACCACAATCCTAATTACTAGTATGCAAGTTGAGGATTTTTGCAACTACCTGAATGCAGATACCCGGATGTCCAGAGGTACGAGTAGTACATCTATTGCCCAACAAGGCTGCTAACAGATAAAACGTGTCTTGAATTATAACATGAACAACCATATCATATACTTGTAATAGAAAACATATAACTGACTGTGCTGCAACCTGGCACGACATTATTTCGATTAACAAAATGCCTTGGAGGAATTGGCTTTTGAAAACAAAAACAAGAAGAAAAGTACGAGAAGTACAAATTTGTTTCTGGGAAAGTATTGCTATGGAAGTCTGATTCGTAAACGATCACTTTGTTCCTTGGACCATATGATGATGATGAAGATCACTACTTGAAGTAGAACAACTTGGAAGAACTAATGCACCAGAAAGGTATCGACGCACTTGGGCACTGATGGCGAGGCCGAATGCTTTCCTGCTTTGCTTCACTTTGTTCTGGAAGAAAAGTTGAAGAAGGATGCTCTAGAGAATCAAAATCTCGAAGCTCTGATCTCTGTATTCTCTCCTGTCTCTCCCTGTCTGTCTGTCTGTTGTATGAGAAAAAATGAGTCTATTTATAGACTGGAGCTTTCATGCGTAAAAGAGTATCAACATCTGTCTTTACGCTAACAACTGCCCTCAACGATCAGAATCATCCTCTGTATGTGCTGACACGTATCCCATCATTTCAGTAAGAATAGGATACATGTACACACGTTCTTCGAAATAGGTGGCATGAAGACCACGTAGGCACACCACGTTCCAGACTGGCCAGAACGAATTGGGTGTAAAAAGATGAGCGTAAACTAGCTCTGTCATGGGTTTCCAGCGTAAAGCGGTTATCGAATAACCTTGAGCGTAAAATGGCTCAAATAGACTTCACGCACACATTGTTTTTTATGAGCGTAAAGACTCATGTAAAACCCCGTGCGTAAAAGAAACCATTCAGTGAGCGTAAAGTAGCTCGATCTCTATAAACGACAACAATGGTCTTTGTATGAGACAAATTCCATTAAATTCTGTGGTAAATGCCATCATTGATATCTTCATGTCAAAGTCAGCTTTAAATGCGAGATTTGATGGCTTTTGTCCAGCGTGAAAGAGGCTGCTTCAGTCCTTGGCGTAAAATCACCGGTGTAGACCCAAGCGTAAAAAGATCAATCTGCTTAGGCGTAATACAATTAGCCTTGTCTTGGGCGTAAAGAAATTCCCTGCTCTGTTAGGCGTAAAGCGGGCCACTTATGACTGAGATGACTCCCTCATTGAAATACTTTTTACGCTCCTACAAGACCCCCTTCAAAGTTTTCAAATGTACCAAAATTTGAAACACTTTGAACAGAAGCGTAAAAGTTGAGATTTGCTGAGCGCAAAATTCGGGATACGCAACAGTCGACCGCGTAAGAGCGGGGATATCCAACAGTCAGCGTAAACATAGGGATAGCCAACAGTCGGATTTGAATCTCTCTATAAATAGACCTTTTTGGAGAGAGAAAATACTTTACTCATCCTCTCGAACCTCTTTACCTTTTCTTTCTTCGAAACTCTGATCTGATGGCTCCTAAGAAATCATCCGCCGCCGGCAGCAAGGGGAAGAAACCAGCCATTGATTCCTCGTCGACTGACTATGTGAGGACTTCTATTCAGTCGTCATCACCACAACGAAACCCTAACCCAGCCGTGGCTCCACCCATGATAGGTAAAAACCCTAATCTTCAGAAAATAAATCCGTCGGGGGAAGAAGAAGATAAACCAATTTTTCAGCTCTTTACACCCACGTTGTACGTGTTAGCTTAAAGTTGAAATAATATTGTACGCCCACGTTGTACGTGTTAGCGTAAAGTTAAAAATAACATTGTACGCCCACGTTGTACGTGTTAGCGTAAAGTTTAGCAAGAGTACGCCCATGTTACACGTGTCTACGTAAATCTATTCTTGTGCTCACAGCCAATATGCTAGCGTAAAACTTAACTACGCTCATGTTCGTACATGCCAGCGTAAAAATTTACGCTCATATCACTGTATGGTAACGTGAAGTTAATCAATCTTTTCTGAGAGGTTTTGTCGAGCGAAAAACTTTGAAATAACTTGATCTTCTTTTGTTATTTGACCAGTGGATCTGCAAGTCCACCCCCTCGCTGAAGTTTTCGGATCATCAGTTGGTATGGTAGGTTCGAACTATTTGGAAGATTTATCTCATGTCCAATTTCCCCAGTCGAACCCCGAGTATCCGGCAGAGAGGGCACAGTTGATAGCAGCTCAAGGGGATAGATTGTTGCTATCCATGATAAATGGGGAGTTGTTGAATTCACTAGACGAACAACATTTCGCAAAACCAGCTTTTCTGTTTGGAGATGCCATTGATTGTAAATCCCAAACACACCCCAAGAAAGAGTCTTGGGTTTTTAAATTTGGGAATAGAGCTATGTATCTTCCAGATATGGACAGAGATTATCCTTTATCGGCATTCGTTCATGCCACTCATCCACAACAGATGTTATGGAATTTGACTTCCAATGGTCATGGACGCCCAGGTAGAATTGTCTTCAAGAGAGAACGTGCCAATGATATGGGATACTTTGCTAGTGTTCCAAATGGAGGCGTTACTTCTATTTTAGGCCTTATGCCAGGCTCTAATCCAAGCGAAGATTCGGGCCTAATACAGCCAGTTCAAACTCCGATGTTTGTCAATAAATTTATGAAGGAAGCTGTATTGTATCCTCAAACCAACCCTAGACTGCCCGGATGGTTGACTCCATTCAACCAGAGTTGGATTTAGATAAGCCTTTGGATGATGAAGAACTTTGAGGAAGAATTGAAAGATATTGGCTTATACGAAGCAGTAGCTTCCACCAGCTATGGTATTCCTGCGAATGGAAACTTATTTCTGGCCTTGATGGAGCTATATTTGAGTACAACTGGAACTTTTGCTACTCCGAAGGGTGAAATGGGTCTTGCCCTTCATGAGATGCAGTTTATCTCGAAGCTGCCAATGGGGGAGGTCCCATATGAAGAATATGTTCCCTCCAACAGGGAGCTTGCCGAGATCAGAGAAGTTAACCCTCAGTTAGTCGAGACATACGAAGAACTGATGTGCCACTACCTGACTTGTACTACGATGCATGAAAGTACGTCCCATCTGGCGTATATCAACAAATGGACGACTTATCTTTTCTTCCACAAGGATAAGATCTCCAAGGAAGATAAAGAAAGGTTTCAAGAGAATAAGGCTCCAGTAATCAACATAGATTCGACGATCCCTTCTAACAAGGTTCGGGATATGATGGTTACTTATAAATTCCCAAATAAATATCTGTCTACGAAGACTGGAGAATTTCCTGCAGGAACTGAAGCCTTGAGCTTCCTCAGATATGGTAGTCAGAGAATCTCTCGGAGAGCTTTGCTGGCAGGCTTTCTTTCTTTATGGTTGAGAAGATGGGTTGTACCAGGTATTGGTACTGTTGACAGAATTCATCGGAGTGTGCTATGGCCAGCGATACGTCTGGTATTTAAAGTCAGGATCAACTTGCTGTCGGCCATGGTGTGTCGGATAAATACAGGTTTAAGAACTTTCGGTGAGGAGTTAATTAACAATGCTCCTCATCGGAAAGTTTTTCCTAGGGTAGAGATGCCCTACACTTATCTGATGGGCTGGTTGTTGCATCACAACTGCAGATTATTACCGCCGGGCCCAGGCGACGATGCGGAGGCCTTTCTCCAAAAATTCAGCAAAGCTACATGGATTGCTACAACTGTAGCAGATATCCGAGCGGTTTTGAATTATTCATACGGTTGGAACTTCTTTTGTACCCGGCCGCATGTTCCGGCAGACTGCTTTGGTGTCCAGTTCGAAGATAAAGTTGACGGAAGGGTTGTATTGCCACAGTTAGTCTTTAGGTGGCTTCAGTGCATCAGACCGTCTCATCTAATGTACAGAAACAAAGACAATTGTGCGTTCGAACCATACTTACCCAGTAGGTTTGCTCGCCAATTTGGATACGACCAACTTCATGTTGGTAATCCTCTAACTAATTTTCGTTATTATGGGAAATTACTTGACGGAGCTAGAGGATGGAGGTATTTTGGTAGTGCTCGGACTGGTGCTAAATTTCGAATTTCGACTGCTACCAGTACTACAGAACTGCGTATACTCCATACGTATGCCCACTTCTATGCTTCAATTCGTTCCTTTGCCCATGGTTACAATATGAAGGGTAGTCTGCGGTGGCCGAAAGAAGGAGATATTGAGGAGCAGGTCAGGGTACCGGCAGAAATCCCTGACGACACTGGCATCCCAGATCCGTTTCTAGTAGTTATTCCAACAGGAGTTGGAGAACCGGCTAAAGAACCTATCATTATTGGTAAAGGTCGCAAAAGAAAAAAAGGTGCAGCTGCCACGTCTCCAGAAAAAACTCCAGAAAAGAGGAAGAGGTCTACCACAAAAGGGCCTTCCAAGACAAGCGTTCACGCTCCAGAAGAGGATATTGAAGAAGATCCTCTCGTCGGTCCTTCTTCAGTTCATCCTGGAGAGGGGTCATCGGCTCCTCCACAGACAGTTGGATCAGGATCTGTAATACTTTTGTCTCCTGACTCTTAGCACCTCGTTCATTTATCTTGCCGTCCAAGGCACAAGTTACGGAAGTATTACCACTGTATCCGCTGTTGATCAAGATCGTATTCCATCGGACGAATCGGCTCTTGACTTTTAGGATTGACTGGGATGGTGGATTATGACACATATCTTGAAAAAAATACACATATTCCAAGTATTATACAAAACCTATATGGAATTATGTATCAAGGTTTCGCATACTATTTTTTTTGTTCATTTTGCAGATGTCATAATTGCACAAAGTCTGTAATTCCTCTTCCTCAAGAAGAAGAAATCCATGAAGAAAATGAGGAATCTGAAGGGAAGCTTCTTCTTCAGGAAACTCAGATGCTGGAGACGGGGAGTGCAAAAGCCTGAGATGGACCTCTAAAAGCATCCTCTGTCGCTTGAGGCCCAACAAGCACAGTCCGAATTGTCTTCTCTTGTTGAGGATCAGTACCAAGAGGAGACAAGAGTCGATCCTACTGTGGGAGATGATGAAACTACTGGAGGTGATCCAGAATTGAACCAAGAATTAGCTGTAAAAGTTTTTACTACAGCTGAAACACTGGGCAATCCTGTGGAGCCATCAACTGAAGAGATGCTGGAGGCATACTTGAACTTTCAATAGAAGCTGAGATGATAACATCCTCTATGTTGTCACCGATCCAGTACCAATTTCTGATAAACAATGTCAGGATCTGAACTAGCTCCTTAGTTTCATCACACCCATTGATATTACCGCCGCCAGAACTCCAGAAACGGCTGGGGTGACAAATATTGATGAGTTGACACTGAGTCCTTGGAACCCGACACAATAGCAACATTATCGGTTCCATCCTCATCTGTTGTTACAACCGTTGAGATATAATCCCTGAAACTTCCAGGATCTATTGGCTATAACGTTGGTAGCAACACGACTTCGTCTCATCCTGCTGTTACCCCCGATGTCTGCTTCTGATCTCCAAGAAAAAGACCTGTTGGATATTGTTGCCAAGCCAAGCTCCAGTACGAAAATGAATCTCCTAGTTGATTATACCGACACATTTTACAAAAGTTTGGCAACCTTGATAAAAATGGTTCTAACGAGGGCCTCAATTATGAGACTTTGAAGAGGCAATGTCTTCGACCATCAATAACGTTGCTCTGTTCAGGGATGCAGAGAGAGCTGCCAAATTGGAGAAAATTGTGGAGGACCTCGAACACCCATCGAGAATATCTCAGGCTGTCAATATAACTGTAGAAGTCTTATTGAGGAGAATATGAAGCCTTAACAGCCGATTTCCTTGCTCAGGAAGCTACATACATGAATCTCTTCGTGAAATAGTCTGAGTTGCCAAAGAGAAGCATTCTTGGCTGGGATAAGCCCTCACTTCATATCCAGGGTAACTTATGATGCTCTGAACATAGATATCAGAACAAAATCATGAAATCCACGAGTTCGAGGCAGGGTTGGCTCGCCTTAAAAGCTGAAAGACAGATGATCGAAGCTCGAAATCTGCACCTTACCCAGAGCTCGGTTTTAGAAGAGAAAGCTTATGGGGCTGAATCAAATATCAGGACCCTCGATGAACTAAAGAGGTTTAATAACCACCTCACTAAGCTTTCTTGCATTTGCACACCTGAGGCTCGACGTGCCGAGGCTACAAGAAGTTATGAGTTCTTTTGGTAAACGCTAGAAGAACTACGACAGTTTACTTCAGATATCTCTACTCCACTTTAAAAGAATTTCTTGTAATCCATTTTGCAATGTTTCCAAGATGAATGAAATATATATTTATGATCCTATCGCTTATTTAAACAATATGTATGAGATAGAAGACTTGTCAGAGGTTTAGGAGTGACAAGTCTTTTAATGCATTATATCTATCCCGAGGTATATGGACATGATAGATAAGTAATTTAATATTCATCCAATGATCTGAGAACATGATGAAATAATAAATTCAATTATCATCTGATGAGACAGAAGATTAATCTCTTCTCGAGAATATACCACGCCATCAGAGGTAATATGGACGTGATAGTATGTAAGAACTCAAAGAATAGTAGATTAATATCTATGCAGAGCAAATGAACATGATAGATAAAAAAAAGTACTCGTCAGAGGTAATATGAACATAACATAATAAGGAGTAGATAAATATCACACAGAGTCAAATGATAGGTAGGAAGATTTGATATTCATTTAGATGACTTAATCATCAATAAATAACGAATCCCATT